>MCJB01048018.1:0-57275 GCA_002018475.1 Nicotiana obtusifolia
CGGATTCAAACTCGGTGCAGGAAATTTATCCACCAACTTGATACCGGCTGGGGACGCACTCGACTCAGCCGGAGGACTCCTTTGAGGGATCTCGAGGCCAAAAGTATCAGACGAAGGCACCCCATCAAAGAACTCTTCAAGATTTCCCTCTGTGATCGGTACCTTGCCCAGCCTATGAGTCTCAGCATCTCGGGACGTCTCCGAGAAAGATGGTGAATGCGCCGCTTCGGGAATATTCGAAGGCTTTGGCGCCGAACTCTGCACATTGGTTCGACCTTCGTTTCTTACCTCCTTTTCGACACCGATCTCAGGGGAGGTACCGGTTCCCTCCGCAGCAAGCCCGGGGACTCCCCGAGGGCTTTTATTATGTCTAAGACTCCCTGCCTTATCGGAGTCCTCACTCAGCTCGGCAGCGGCATTGGGGGTTTTGGCCTTCCGAGCTGCCATTTTCTTCCTTTTCTTTTTCTCGGGCTCGGCTTGATCGAGAGCCCTTATCTTTTTCTTTCCTCCTTCCTTCACCGATGCAGGAAGGGGACGAGGAACGGTCCCGCTAACAACTGCCGACCTCAACTCGGCATCTTTTGATAGACCTGCAAAATGGAAGTTATAAAGTATCAGTATTGAGTATTGATACCAATCGATCTGATAGATTCGAGCACAGATGAAGCTCACCATGATTCTTGGCCTCCCAGAGACCTTTGGATATCTCTCTCCAGGCCCGTTTAGAATATGATCTCTGGGCCACGATTTTTCTAACCCAGTCTTTCAAGTCATTGATCGCACCCGGTGACTGGCGAACGGATGCACATGATTATGAATCAGTTATATGTCAAAAATCAGTAATGGAAGGATTAAGTATAGGAATACTTACGCGTCATGTTCCACTTCTCAGGGAACGGCATACTATCAGCAGGGATCAGATCGGAAGTTTTTATCCGAACATACCGGCTCATCCAACCCCGATCCCTGTCCTCGTCTATGCTCGAAAACGGGACCTTACTGGCCCGACGAGCTAATTTAATCAGTCCCCCTCGGAACATTCGGGGACTGTACAGCCTGAGTAGATGGTCGAGGGTGAAAGGATGCCCCCCCTCGACCTTATATATAAAGAAACGAAAAAGGTAGATTATACGCCATACGGAGGGATGCATTTGAGCTAAAGTAACTTGATACCTCCTATAAAATTCCACAATCATGGGATCTACAGGCCCTAATGTGAATGGATAGGTATACACACTAATGTACCCCTCTACGTATGTGGTTATGGACTCGCTGGGGGAAGGTATTATTACTTCTTTATGATCCCAATGGCAGTCGGCCTTGACCCTGTCAAGGTATTGTGGGGTAATGGAACTAATATAGTCTGAAATCGGTTCACCTCGACTAGGTACAGAAGACGACTTCTCGACTTTAAAGTCAGTACCTATATAACATCCCGTTGGTATGAAGGCCTTCAATGGAGGTTCCGCAGAAGGCTCCTCAATACCGATGGGCTCAGCCTCTTCAACAGGCTGAGCAGGGGACGATTGTCTATGGGGAACCGATTTTGATGTTTTAGCCATGGAAATAAAAGGAAGCAGAAGGATTCAGAAAGATTTTGAGATGAAGAAGATGAACAGTCTGCCCAGAGGAGATTCAAAAGAGACAAAGTGAGTTAATATGTGGAGACAAAGTGAGTTAATATGTGAGGACAAAGTGAGTTAATACGTGAAGACAAACAGATTAATCTGAAGGGGAAGGAAGTATTTATACTTTTTCAAAAAAGCGGAGGCACAGAGCACGAGGTACGCGACATTAAATGCACGCATTTAATGCAGTGGAAAAGTACTAGGTTCTGCAAAAAAGGTGCGCAATGATTGCCTACATCGACGGTTGTGCACGTCATTATGATGCCGTCATATATAAAATCTTTTTGGGGATCGGTGACTTTGGCGGTTGTGTTTTCATCACACATTTTATGATAAGTATCGATCGTTTGAGTAGTGAGCCCGAGATCCGATAATTCATATCGTTTTTTGTCCTTACTCTCCAACAAACGAGGGGACTATCTGTATTGGGTCGGATACACCTAAGTGAAGTCGGGTTCGGGTACAATATGAGATCGGGTTGTCCCGGTCCGGGAACAGCAAATCGGTCGCGCAGGATGGAGAGAGCGAAATAAAACAACTGGTATAGTCGGCCAGGAGACGCTTTGTGATTGTGAACCGGCTCCAACCCGAACGTCTCGCTAATCATCGGACGTTTCGCCAAAATTAATTATTTCAACCATCACTGTCGTTATGCCATCATTTTAGGGTATTAAATCCCATGATTAATGGGGTTTTTCTTGTAATCAGTTCCCTGCTTTTATTATGACTCTTATACTTACCTATGACTCTTACACTTACCTATGACTTTAACACTTGCCTATAAAAAAGGAAGAGATCCTTCATTGAAGGACAACTTATTTTTCTCATCACACAAGGCAATTTACTTTTATCATCTCTACTGTTCTTCAGAACTCAATATTAAGCTCTCTACTACTGTTTGTTGAGATACTGTTCCATTACATACGATTCTTCATTAATTATCATATATTTACGGTTTGATTGCTCTATCTCTCTTATAGTACTCTGATTACTTACTACATACTTTTATTTGGTATCAAACTAATTTACGGATCCTTAGCTTTACGAACAAATTCAATTATTATCCGATTTTAAGGGTAACACCAATAGTGTAATTTATTTATACCATCATATCACCTTCACATGTTAGTAGGAGGGAGTAATATTTAACTTTGGTTAAGTATTAAAAATTAATGAGTAAATACATACCATGTATGTATTAGTTTGACACTAAAGTGAATAAGTTTTCCGAAATTCTTTGTGGGGTGGGAAATGGGAATCATCAGAGTCCTTAATCAGCAAACCAAGGTGGGTCCAATATTTGATGCTGCAGAATCAAGATTGTGAGGTTGTTTGTCCAGATTTGACCTTTCCACTGTACTGACTAACAGACATGTTAAATCACTTTGCATTTGCTGCATGTGAATTGCTCTAATTAATTAATACTGCAAAATCCTCCTTTTAAGGAGATTACCATTTTTCTAGAGATACGCTTTTTGGAGACAATGAGACACTATTTGAAATTTATGGTCTAAAATAAATTTTTTTTTTTATTAATTTTAGTAATTTGAGCTATATTTTCAGGTCGCTCTTGTTTTTTGTATTACTCCTTGTTTTAGGGCAGCTAAATCTTTTATTGTCTCATTCCCATTTAATTGTTATGTATATTAAAAATAGTTATTCTTAAATATTTGTCAATTTAAACAATCAAGAGACAATTAACTATTATTTTTTTCAACTTTGCCCTTCACATTTATTGTTCTAGGGTTAAGAGGCACATAAATAGACAAAGACAAAGAATTAACAAGGGGTAGATCTTTTAACTTACTTTTCCTAATATTTTTTAATAGGTGTATAAATTATTATCCGGATAACTAAATGAGAAGGGAAGCAATAATATACAAGGATAGTAAAAAGAAGTCACTTGCACTCTCGAGAAAGGAGATTATTACGGATAACATTTATTAGGTTTTCTTGTAGTATAAAGTTGTACGAATTCTAATTTTTGACTAAGCAAAAACAAAATAAATAAACGAGGAACCTATACTATCATTGTATTTGGTAATTTGGCCAATCAATGAGGTCTGAATTGCAGACAAGTAATTCGAAAAATAAAAGAGAGAGAGAGATCATGCATATGGCGCACCAACTGGCAACTGCATTATAGGAGGAGTTCAAATGTTAGGTTTGCGCAAAAATTTGGATAAATCACTGTTTATATATTTTAATAAATGGCTTTGTTAATCTCTTTGATCAACTTGGCAATAAAAGAAAAACTGATTTAAAGACGAATTATTAACAACTGAAATTTAATTAGAGATACCAACACAAAATTAGGTGAGTTTTTCGTTCATTCCTTGCAATACCAATCTTTATTGATTTTAGTACAATCTTGCCTTGACAAATACATGATTTTACGAAACTAAGTACACTCCGAATTGCCACATACGTGTAAAGAGTGATCAGCTTTCATTTCGTGAACTTAGAGTGTCAAGAAAATTCTAATATGGAAAAAGGATGAAATCAACTAACAATACAAGAACTTTTTTTCCTTTAACTACTCGTAAATGGTCATCAAAGAGCAGGGGCGGCCCTTCCATAAAGCAAGCAAAGCAACTGTTATAGGCTTCATATTTGTAGGGCTCCATTTTTTATTACACTTAATAGATTATGTATAAATTTAAAAAAAGGTTATGTAAAGTAAAAAAGTTTGATTTTTTTCTTTAACAAGTATAGAAAAGAAGGATTTACAACTGCTATAATTTCTGCCAAGAAAATTGCACTTGAAATGAATATCGAACCTAAATTTCGTAAGAAACGTGTGATATATAGGAAATAACAATTTGATGAGAATGTTGATAATAAAATCTCAGAATCTTTAGAAGAGTCCTTTAGAGTTGATTACTTTATACATAGTAGACAAGGCTATTTTTTTATTACAAAATAGATTTGAACAATTTGAAGCATATGAAAATATTTTTGATTATCTATTTAGCGGTAAAAATTAAGATCACTAGATGATAGAAATTTGAAAAAGTATTGCCTTAATCTTGAATGTTCCTTAAAGCATAATAATCAATTTGATATTGATGGTTTAAATTTATTAGAAGTATTAAGAAAAATAGTACAATTAGAAGATAACAGTTTGATTGATACACTCCGTCGAATAAAAAGATTTGATTCTTTTTCCAATGTCTATATTACTTATGGAATAATGTTAATAACTCTTGTTACCGTCGCTTCAGCGGAAAGAAGTTTTCAAAATTAAAATTGATAAAATCTTACGTAAGATCAACAATGTTTCAAAAAAGGTTAAATGGATTAGTTATATTGTCAATTAAGAAACACTTATTAGGAGTTACTGATTATAAAAAAAAATTATTAATAACTTTGTATCTAAGGTCCTCATAAAGTTTGGCTTTAGATCACAAAATTCGTCGGGGCGCCCCTATCAAAGAGGAGCTTTCCAAATTGGAATATATGGTTCTAAGTCTCGGTAATCTTTCACATTTCTTTCTTGGGCATACCCCTCTTGAGAAAAAGTTCATCAAAAAAAAAATGAGAACTTTACATAAATACCAATTGGCTTAACCATGTTATAGCCGCCTAGCTGAAAAGCTATACACAATTTGTTGTCTAAAAACTAGTTAGAATAATTAGCCGATGAACATAATAATTAAAAGAAAAAAAAATGCCCCTCCTCCTTGACACCCATCAAGATAAATCAAATCACTTCAACGCGACCCATTAATATGATGATTCCATTTTAGAACCAAAAATCACTGTCTCTCACAACTTCATCCTTCTCGCTCTTAATTTTATTCTGTCTGAAATTCAACAAAATAAAAAGAAAACTCATCACTGGCCTCCAACCATAAAATTTCGCCATTAAAGCACTAACAATCAGCAATTTAAACACTGGCATTATTATACAGTCTATAAATACATGAGGAAATGACACAAACTGCCTATCAAACCCAAATTATTACCCGTTTTGCCCAAGCCCAAACCTCTTTCAATTTCTACCTATTAGGCCAAACATATTAGTCGCACACCTATTGCGCAGCTCACTCTTCTTTGTAAAGTAAAAGGAGCTTGAGTCAACCGAAATTTTTGTTTGAGGTTCCAGCTCAATATTTAATCCGATGTTTCTAGTTATTAATTGAGTCTTTGGTTGTTTTTAGAAGGATTTTGGTAGATAATATCGAAGACCGACATTTTTAAGTTGAAACTCTTAAATTTAAATTTTAATATTGAATTTTTATTATTTAATTCGAAATGAGTGTTACAAATTATTTTTTCTTGTATCTTTGGGAAGTTCATACTTAATTTTGAACTCATTAAGAGATGATTTGAGGTGCTTGAGATTGAATGTTTGAATACCCGCAATTATTAAGTCTGAAACTCTTGAATATGGATTTCATCTTGAAGATTGTTGTTTGATTCGAGTTATAAAATATATTTTATAGTTATTTTGGGAAGCTCATAAGCACTTTGAGCTGATTAAAGGTGTTTGGGATCAAAATTTTAAGCTGAAATCAAATATATATATATATATATATATATATATATATATATATATATATATATATATATATATTGTAAAGTCTCTAAGAAGATTAAGAACCTACAACTTAACGAACCCACTCTAAATCTAATAGAGAAAACACTACTTGAATTAAGTGAATCTTCAGATAATACTAATATTGAACTATCTGACTATGAACAACTTTTTAAATACATATTAGAAGATGATTTAGATTCTTCATCTACATCTTCAGAAGAATCTGATCAAGATGAACTCCCTCATATCAGCGTCTCACAAAAGAACAAGATCTTCTTCTTGAAGTAATTAGTGATCTTCAAGACCTTGAGATTAAGAAAGATTATCTAGGAAAACTGAAAAAAGTCTTTGATAAGCCTTCAACATCCTCATCATCAACTCTTCAAAATCATCCCCAGGTAGCCAATACCTATAATATTACGGACATTCTTAAAAGATTTCCCTCAGAAAACCCTAAGATAGTAAAGGAACCATTTCAGACCTTCAATCTGAAATAGCCTACCTAAAGGAAGAAATTAGAGAAATTAAAGCTAGACAAGAATTAGATAGACTTGTCCTTCAACAATTATCCAATGAGCCACAAAAGCTCAAAGAGACTGTACAGGCCAGTATACTCTCCAACCAAGACGATGATGAATCAGAATCCTTTCTAGGACGCATTTATTCAATTAGGGTTCAAAAATACCATGTTAAGGTAACCCTCATCATCAATAAGACCTTTGTTTGGACTGGTATTACTTTATTTGACACTGGTGCTAATCGTAGCTGCATTCAAGAAGGTGTCATTCCAACTAAGTTTTTCGAAAAAACCGAAGAAAGCCTAAGGGTTGCCAATGGTGAAAAACTTAAAATCACATACAAACTTCCTTATGTAAAGATCACAACCTACCCAGAAGAACTAAACTGGTACATCCGAACTTCATTTCTATTAGCAAAAGATCTTTGCAACGCAATAATCCTAGGTACTCCTTTCATTGAAATAGTTAAGCTTTACCTAGTTACTGACAAAGGTATTCATGTAGATTATTTCACTAGAAATATTTTATTTCCTTTCCATGAGCCACCAACTTGTCAAATTTTACATTCTTTACGAAATAAAGAAAAACAAATAATGTTTCTAAAGGAAGAAGTAACATTTCAAAGGTTACAGAAACAATTAACTGAACCTTCAGTTTCTTCTAAAATTAAAAATTTTAGAGGTAATCCCGAAGACACGGGAACTAGTCCCAAAGGGGTAGAGGGGACTGAAAAATGCGAGGAATTGAAGGAACATGAAGCAATTAATAAAATTAAACTCAGGCGGCAAAGCCGACCATATGCAAGCGTATGCAAATTAAAGTAGGCGGCAGAGCCGACCGAATGAAAATATGCTAAAGCAAGATTAAAACATAAAATCTGGCGGCAGAGCCGTCCAGAAGTGTTGTTAAAAATATGAAATTAAAATACAAATATTGAAAAATTAAAATTTAAAATCTTACAGGGGTATAGCTCTTAAGGCTTGAAAGTTTTAGAGAGATAAAGAGGGTGTGTGCTGTGATAAGATATCAGAGTGGAGTCTAATATCCTCAGAGGATATCAGAAATTAGTGCGTAAACCATTGGGGAATTTCGCTGGTAATTGTTTGCCCCAAAGAAGAAAGTAGGAGTACTTGTTAATATGATTCTGGAATGAGAATGCATTAAACCACGCATCTCTTAATCATAATAACTGAAAAATTGTGTGTTAAAAGGCTGAGAAAGTTTTCTGACTTTTATTGGGTGATCACCCCATCCCTTTGGTGAGATTATCTTGTTGATCCACACCGTGGTATGAGTGAGATATTTTTAGATTTTGTCCAAAAAGGGTTTGAACAGATATGACTGAGTGTCTGCTACGATCAACTCATAAAACTTTTGAGTGTGGACAGGAGTTTTCTGAAGGAAATTGGCAGTTGGGTCGAGCATTTTCTTTGCTACTTCCATAGGGTTGGAATCCCAAAGATGCGGTTCAGTTTGAACGAGTGGGTAAGTCATATCATTCTTGACATATTGAAGTTCCTCATCATAAGGACCTGCTGAAGAAATTGTTTGAGGCACGGTGAAGAAAGTGTCTGTTTGGGTGCAGAAGGCACCGTGCATTGTGTAGTGGGGTTTTTGGCCACCACTGTGTTAATATTTTTTGTAATTGGACTTTTGGTCGCCACTTGCTTTTTAGCGGGGTTTTTTGCCACCCTTTTTTTTGCTTGTGATGCTTGTAGAAGCCACTGCTGTAGTTGATGCTGGAGCTGAGGGAGTCATAGCTTGTTTGGCAATGGATGCCATGCTCTTTGCCGTTTCTCCTTGATTTGGATGGGTCATGGATGTTGTTGTTGTGAAACCCATGAGTTCTGACCATCTTTTGAAATCTTCTATTGTCTATGGGAAAGCTTGTTGTTGTGCAAATTGAACATTTTTATCTTTCAAAGAGGATTCTTCTTCAGCGATGTCTGTCAATCTTCTGGGTTGTGCTATAGAAATTGGCTGTCCTCAAAATTGGCTATGAAGAGACCACTATAGGATACCCTTTATGGCATAATCAGCTGGGGATCTGCATTTTTGACTGACTTGATCCAGCTTCATCTGATTGCTGCTTTTTGGATACGGTTGTTGTTAGTTGTTTTGGAACAACTTCTGAAATTGCTTTGTCTTTAGACTGTTTTTCAACAGTCCTTTTCTCCTTGGGGGCGGCAAAGCTCGCCTCGAGAGTTTTGGTTTCTTCGGCATTTATCTACCTTGAAGAAATTCTCAGGTTAGGAAATCTGGAATAGAATTTGAGCTCCCCTTAGTATATTCAATATCAAAATCGAAATAGATAATATTGCTTGCCATCTGTCGAAAATAGTTTTGATGCAATATTTTGCACATCCTTTTTCAGAACAGACTTAGCCGCCTTGCAATCAATGCATAGCAAAAACTTTTGATTCAATAAATCAGATTGAAATTTTGAAATGCATAAAACAATCGCCAAAATTTCTTTTTTAATTGTAGGATAGTTTTGCTGAGAACTATTCCAATGTTTAGATGTATATGCAATGATATTTTCTTTATCATTTTTTAGTGCTTTAAAATTCCACCATATCCTATGTATGATGCATCTGTTTCAATAATTTTATATGCAGATGGATCAGGGAGAGTTAGGAATGAGAGACTTTTAACTTTTAATTTGATTTTCTTAACGACGTTGGTTTGAACATCTGTCCAGGGAACTGGTGGCTTTTTCAGCCGATTGTGAAGAGGCTTCAGCAGAATGCTTAGACCTGAGATAAAATCACAAATATAGTTGATACAACCTAGAAATCTTTGAAGCTGTATTTTGTCTAGAATATGATCTGAAAATTTGTCAGCAAACTGAAGAGATCGCTGGATTGGAATTATTGTCCCTTGTTGGATGTTATGACCAAGGAACCTGATATTTGTCTGGAATAAACTGTATTTAGTCCTAGACAGTGCTAAACTATTATCTTTAATTGTGTTAAAGAATGTGCTTAAATGTTTAAAATGTTGATCAATACTTGTTGATAATATCAATACATCATCTATGTATGTTATGATGAAATTTGAGAATGGATTACGGATGTCATTCATAATTTTTTGAAATTCAGAGGGAGCGTTTTTTAACCCAAATGGCATAACATTCTACTCATATTGACCAAACGGAACGGTGAATGCAGTTTTATATTTATCTTTTGAATGAATTTGAATTTGCAAAGATCCAGATTTTAAATCAAATTTAGAGAATATTACAGCAGCATGAACTCTCTGTAATAAGTCTTTCTTATCTGGAATAGGGTACCTAATCCATCTAAGCGCTGTATTAAGTGGCTTATAATTGATCACCAGACGAGGGACTCCAAGGCTTTCTTTGGTTTTTTCGAAAAACTTAGCTGCATTGACACATTCTTGAATGCAGCTACGATCTGCACCAGTGTCAAATAAAGCAACACTAGTCCAAACAAAGGTCTTATTGACGATGAGGGTTACTTTAACATGGTATTTTTGAACCCTAATTGAGGGAATGCGTCCTAGAAAGGATTCTGATTCATCATCGTCTTAGTTGGAGAGTATACTGGCCTGTACAGTCTCTTGAGCTTTTGTACCTCATTGGATAACTGTTGAAGGACAAGTCTATCTAATTCTTGTCTAGCTTTAATTTCCCTAATTTCTTCCTTTAGGTAGGCTATTTCAGATTGAAGGTCTAAAATGGTTACCTTTACTACCTGAGGATTTTCTGAGGGAAATCTTTTGAGAATGTCTGTAATATTGTAGGTATAGGCTACCTGGGATGATTTTGAAGAGTTGATGATGAGGACGTTGAAGGCTTATCAAGGACCTTTTTAAGTTTTCCTAGATAATTTTTCTTAAGCTCAAGGTCTTGAAGATCACTAATTACTTCAAAAAGAAGATCTTGTTCTTTTGTGAGAACGCTGATCTGAAGGAGTTCATCCTGATCAGATTCTTCTGAAGATGTAGATGAAGAATCTAAATCATCTTCTAATATGTTGTTAAAAAGTTATTCATCGTCAGATAGTTCAATATCAATATAATCTGAAGAACCACTTAATTCAAGTAGTGTTTTCTCCATTAGATTTAGAGTGGGTTAGTCAAGTTGTAGACTCTTAATCTTCTTCGAGACTTTACAATACTTAGCGATGTGGCCTGACTTTCTACACTTAAAACATTTGCCAGAACTAGAAGTTGAAATCTCTTCATCTTTGTTATTAGATTTAGAAGAGCTATTTTTTGTATAGGAAGGTTTCTTTTTCCTATTTCTGAAATTGTAAATTTTAATATTGGATGATTCAGTATTTTTAGATTTCTTCTTTCTATGGGATTTTCTACCGCACGAAGTAAGACCAAATTGTTCGCAGAAACTTCCTAAGTCTTTGTGAGTTTATGCCCTATCTTTAGCAAGTTGTCCTAACATTTTATCTTATCTACAGATTTTTAGAGCAACCTGTTGAATTTGGGTAATTATCTGGCCATAGGTGATTTGATCATAAGGAACAATACCACCCGAATACTGATTTTGAAACTCTTCTTTGACTAAATCTCTTTGGAACTTAGGCAAGCCAACTAGGAATTTTTCTTTGTGGTATGGAAGATTCCCGTATGGTCTTTCATATATCCTAGTGAGGAAGGAATCCTTATACCACCTAAAATCTGAAAGTGTTTTGCACTTAAGGTTGTTAAGTATTTCAGAGGATTTTTCTCTAAAAATACCTGGACATCCTACAAATATTTTGATAATTTTGTATACCAATGTATTAATTGAATCAGAAGTAGTTTCACCATCTTTTAGGATTGATTGTCCTAATTCATTTAATTTTACGGCTTAGAAAATTTGTTATTTTGTTTCGTCGCTTAAATGGGTATCCCACCATCCCTTAAGTTGACCTGTAAAATCAGTAACTAAGACATGAGTAGTACTCTGGTCAGAACAGTTATGTGATGTTTTGTAAGCAGTGGCCACCATGGTCATCTGCTGTAATTTGGCAAGAATATTATATTCGGAGCATCCATCTATATTTCATTCATAAATATTATTAGTATTATAATTATTTTGCATGGTATTAGGTTTTTCTACTAAGACCACGTCTGGATGTGTAGCTCTAGGGTAATAGAGTTTTTGAGGCTTACGCCAGTTGGAAAATTCAGATTTAATCGGTGCTATTTCTAGATGAGGAGTATCTTCTAGAAAAATTTGGAAAAATTGTTCAGATCTTAATTGCTCAGATTTTTTATTTGAGTCTGTTTCTCCTAAGGCTCATATGATCCTAGAAGAAGATGTTTCTACAGTCTGTCGGACTGGAATGTCCTGGACGTTAAGGATTTCTCTATTTCTGCAATTCTCTGTTAGAGTTCAGAGAGATGAGGAGAATCCTTAAAATGGTGCATGAGTTCTCTAGTATGGATTCTAGGGATCTCATATGTTTTAAATAATGGTGTTGTAGAGGTAGAAGGTTCTACTGTTGGTTTCTTCAGAGAAGTTGAAGATGAATTTGAAACCAAGTATTCTCCAAGAGTTTTTAAATACATGTTTGTATAATTATTTTGTTCAAAAATATTTTTAATATCTTTGCCAGTAATCGGCTCAGTATCAGCTCTCTTTTTGAAAGGTGAAGCTGTAACAGAGCTGCTAGCAAACTTAGTTGAAAATCCTTGTGACAAAGGAAGTTCAGAAATAACTTCTTCGCCAGTGTTGATTTTCTATATTTTTGAAACATTAATTGAATTTGAAAAAGGGAAATCTATTTGATTATATTCAGCATAAATTTCAAACCATTCAAAGAAATTAATTTGTTGTTTAATGGTATTTAAACTATCATAAAAAATTATTTGAATTTTCTTCTTTCTTCTCCTTTGTACTTTTCTAAAAATAAAGTTCTTTTGAAAAGATTTTCAGGAGAGTAAAATTCCTTTTGGAGACCTTTTTTCTCAATTTTAAATTCTATCTCCAAAGCACCAACAATGTTGTCATCTCCTAATTCAGCACCTAGTGACGTATAAGTAGGAGAATCTGGTTGGTTGTAGGTAGTGTCGGTATAGGAAACTATTTCTGGGTTTTCTACCTTGTACCTAGCCTGTGGTACCCTAGATTTGAAATCTACTGTCTCAACTCTAGTAGGATATAAAGACATAGAATGTCTAGCAGAATATCAGGATTGGGATGAGCCATAAACTCTGCATCAGTTGGTATCAGAGCTTAGAAAGGGTTTGTTTTACAATCCCAATCCTGTTCTTCGTGCCTTAGTTTTAGGTTTCTAGTTTAGTATTCTTGAATTTTGTTTTTTATTAAAAAAATAATAAAATAAAAGATATAAAAAACGTGAAAATACAGTCGTGAGTTGATTGTTAGTTGAAGTTGCTATCACATCTAGGATTGAAATCTTGAAGTCTTGATTGTTAAAAGCCGTTCTTGAAACCCTAGGTTGAAATCTTGAAGTGAATCGAATTGTTAGATGATTTGTCCATTGTTCTTGGTTGAATTCTTGAAGTTCTTGGATATCAACTTGTTGTTCTTGAATTAATTCACATTTAATCTTGGGGATTCTTAAAGTTCGACCGTTCTTGACATGTTTCCATTGAATTCTTGAAGTTCTTGGACATCAACTTGTTGTTCTTGAATTAATTCATATTTAATCTTGGGATTCTTGAAGTTTGACCGTTCTTGACATGTTTGCATTAAATTCTTGAAGTTCTTGGACACCAACTTGTGTTCTTGAATTGATTCACATAGGAGAAGGATAAGAAACCCTAAGCCTAGTTTAAGAGGGAAACAACTCTCATTCCAAAAGGGAGAAGTTTTAAGGAATTATTTTCCTTTGGGTTTAGGAGTAGGGGGCGACAATCCTAAGGGAAAGAGAGGGAAAATTCGGCCCTCTCCAAGTTAGGGTGGGAAAGCCTCTAGAATTTCCTTATTTCCTTATTTCTTTAATTGCACTACTTCTAATTAGTAATTCTTGGGTAATTTTCTACTTAAGCTAATTACTAATTTTTGAGCTTGTAGGATTTCGTGCTAAAGCTCAGAATTTCCACTTTCGTAGTTAATTCTTGGCTTCTTGTGCTCAATTTAAAAGTTGTCCGCCTATAGAGTCGCATAAATTCACTCACCCCGAAGAGAACTAGTGAACTTGTGAGCTTGAAAGGTCGTTGAGGAACTTGATCAATTAGAGGAAGCCATTTTGAGGACAAGTTTGAGAGATCCTACTTAAAATATTGGGTGAACCCGAGTGTCATTCAAAAGTGAGTGAGGTATTTTACTAACCTTAAAGCATTCTCTAGTCTTGTTTCTTTTGCAGGTGCATGCTACTGAAGGAGACAAGGTTGTGGCCGACATCACATTAGCCGAGCTCTTGGCTGAAGTAAGGGAAATTCGCACCCGAATGGAGAACTTTGAAAAATTCGCTAGTACTCAGAAAAATGCCGGGGTAGGAACTAGTGATGGTTCCACCGTAAGTCCTGAACAATTTGCGGAGATGGCTCGTCAGCAAGAGCTGAGGAACAGAGATGCTCACAATGTAAAAACCTTTGGAATTCCCCGGGGTATTATACCACTATTAATGCCAGCCCGGAGAAATGTAGCGTCCACCGGGGAAATAAGAGCAGCCCGTGAGGATGATCAACCCGAGTTTGGAGAGTTTGATGATGACGATCTAGGGCAGCGAGACCCGAGGGTGAGACAACCATATGGGGGCCGTGACCATGTGGGAAGACGTGGTTTTGACCATGGTCCTAGAGGGAGGCTTGGAAGTTTTGGTGGAAGGGATTTAGAGACTGAGTTCGATGAACACGCTGAATATTATGAGGGCTTTCAACCAGTCCATGGTGGCTGTGAAAATGGCCGTGATAATGGCTTGAACAGTGTCAAGGTTACTATCCATACATTCAAGGGAATTAGTGATCCTGACTGATTTCTAGAATGGAGACGTCAAGTTGAGAGGATATTTGAAATCAATGATATGACCGAGGAAAAGAAGGCTACGTATGCCATCGCTGCCTTTGAGTCCTATACTTCTACTTGGTGGGAGGACGAGAAAAGATCGAGAGCTAGACATAACAAACCCGCACGCATAACATGGAGAGAATTGAAGCAACTAATGACTCGTAAGTATGTCAACCCAAAGCACAAACAAGAGCAACTCCAGAGGTTATATGATTTGAAAAAAGGGTTGAAATCCGTGGAAGAATATTATGATGATTTTGAGAAGATCTGCCTATCACTTGACATGGAAGACGAAGAAGAGGATGAGGCTATTATACGGTTCAGGAATGGGTTGAATCGTGACATATCCAATCAATTAGGCTACACCCATTTGTTGCTCTTCATGATGTACTCCTAGCTGTCATTGAAGCTGAAAAGATGATTAAAGAAGACAAGGCAGATCGCTATAGAGGAAGTTTTGATTCTACTTCCATGCGTCGAAACAAGGAGTGGAGAATGCCGAGCACCGGTGGAGCACGTGTGAGCCACAAAGTGAAAGAGCCAGTTGAAAACGTGGAGCCTAAAAATGGTCCTAAGGGGTGAAGAGGTAACTCTAAAACTCAACTTAATTCTCCTAGTGCATCTTCCTTTCAATGTCATAAATGTAAAGCCTAAGGGCATTTCGCTAAGGACTATCCTACGCGAAAGACCATGCTTATTCTTAATGATGGCACTGTTTGTGAGGTAGAGAGTGATGAGGAGATTGGGGGAGATGAGGGAGCTGATTTAGTTGAGTATGACGAAGAGGTAGTGGAAGATGAGGGAGTGAATATGTTCTTAGTGGTGCGTAGGAACTTGAGTACCGTGAGTGTAAAAGAGGAAGGAGATGTGCAGCGTGAGAACTTGTTTCATGCTAGATGTAGGGTGAAGGGAAAGGTGTGCTCGATGATAATTGATTCGGGTAGTTGCACTAATGTAGTGAGTCAAACGTTGGTGACTTAACTTATCCTGCCCACGATAAAACATCCCCATCCCTATAGGTTGCAGTGGTTGAGCGAGTGTGGTGAGTTGAAGGTAGTAAAGCAGGCACTTATTAAGTTTAAGGTGGGATCTTATCAAGATGAGCTCATGTGTGATGTAGTGCCTATGTAGGCTTGCCATTTATTGTTGAGCGGGCCTTGGCAATTTGATAGGTGTGTCATTCATGATGGCAAGGCTAACACTTATACGGCCAAGCTAGAGGGCAGGGGTTATATACTCAAGCCGTTGACACCTAAACAAGTTAGTGATGATTACAAGCGCATGCGAGAGCTGAAAGAGGCGGCTAGTGCTAAGTCTCCTATGGGAACTAAACCTGAGGCCGTAGACATTGCCAACACATTAGCCCTGCCAAGTAATATTTGTGCCATGATGCAACCAGGTGAGTATTTACGAGGTAATGATAGTTATAAACTGTTAATTTGCCTAGTTCATAAGAGTGTTTACTTAAGTTCTAATGAAGAAGTTTCTACTAACTTTCACCCCTTACCTAGTGTTGTTGATGATGATGTTAAGCGCATCCAAGGTCATGATAGTATTTATGTGGTTGTTGATAGGTTCTCTAAGATGGCTCATTTCAATCCTTGTAAAAAATGTGATGGTGCACAACATGTTGCTTCCTTGTTTAAATCTAATGTGTTAAAGCTGCATGGTGTGCCTCGTACTATTGTTAGTAATAGGGATACAAAATTTTTGAGTTACTTTTGGAAGTGCTTATGGGGTGCTCTTGGCACCAAACTGTTATTTTCCATGTCTCATCATCCACAGACTGACGGTCGGACTGAAGTTGTTAACCGAACCTTGGGAGCTCTTCTTCAAGCTATAACCAAAGGGAAGGCGGGGTGTGGGCTGATAGATTTCCTATTATGGAGTTTGCTTATAATAGAAATGTGCATAGAATGACTAGCATAACCCCATTTAAATGTGTTTATGGCTTTAATCCCTTGATTCCACTTGATCTTATTCCTTTGCCGAGAGATGCAGTTATTAGTGTTGATGGTGAAAACCGGGCAGCCATGTTGCTCGAGTTGCATGAGACAGTGAGAAAAAACTTGGAGGAAGCTTAAGAGAAAGTGGCGACCAAGAAGAATAAAGGGAGGAAAAAGCTAGACTTGAAGAAAGGTGATTAGGTTTGGGACCACTTCCGAAAGGAGAGTTTCCCGAACAAAAGGAAGGGGAAGCTAGCCCCCCGAGGAGATGGTCCATTCCAAGTGCTGTAGAAGATCAATAACAACGCCTATGTTATAGACCTGCCTGGTGAGTATAGTGTTTCTAAACATTCAACGTTTCTGACTTAACTCCTTGTGTTGCAGGTTGCGTCACTTTAAGAGATGATAATGGCTTGATTTTGCGGATGAAATCTTCTCAAGAAGGGGAGGATGATGCAAGCCAGCCTGATCAAGCTACGTTCATGCGTTCGAGACCATTCACGAGGATTCAAGCTAAGGAACTTCATGATTTCTACTTAATGGTAATGAAGAGCCAGGCGTTGATTAGCCTTGGAGAAGGAGGGCCGTGCGGCCGTGCACTAGTTGAGGCCGAGAACTTAATGAACACCTCAACTAGCTATTAGTAGTTATTTTGCGTAGTTAGTTTGAGTAAGACAATGGTACTTATTTGGCCCTGCGTGGTCACTTGACACTTCGCCAAATTATTGGCTTTTTTGCTAGTTATTCTTTTCCTAGTTGATTTAGGTTAAGGCCCATCCTATATAAGCCTCAAGACTACATTATTCTTAGTACTTTTTGACCATTATTATTAATCAAAATTGGCGGCTTATTGCTCTCCAAAATTTCCTTGTATGAACTTGTCCAATACTTGATGTGAATCCATATTGAACTTGTTCCTCCTATTGATCAAACAGCTTGCAAGTCCTTAGTTGTCTTGAGGGTTGTTTGTACAGTATAGATCCTCTTTAGCTTCTCAAGAAGGTTAGTAGACTAGTTCCTACTTATAGTCTTCGTAGATCATCAAGTGTCTTGCTTCTATCTTTGTTTCCTTTCATTCTTAGTTAACATTGCATCATTTCAGACTGCGAAGGGACAGAGGAACTAACTCTTTGGCTAAGGGACCTTTGAAAGAAGACTAGCACAGATCTTGAAGGGAATTGTTGGATCTGGGAAACTATTGTGTTTTGTGGTTTTTGAGCAGGAGTGGCATCCTGCAGAAGCCAATTTTGAGGAAGGGAAACTTGACTCCAAGAAATTGTTCTAGGAATACACAGATGCGATCTTCGTAGATCTGTCTGAAAGAGAACAGTTTCACCCTTGTGAGTAGTTCTCATGGCTCCAGTGTTAAAGGCTGAACTCATGGCCTTATACTGAATCATGTAAATAATTGCTACTGGAAGAGAACCAGCTTTAGTCTTATAATTAGATGTCTTAACGTTTAGGGTCAAAGCATCTAAAATATTTCTATCTTTAAGGGAGACAGTGAAGTTAAGGAAGCAGCCGAAGTAAATTGGACCACTGCAAAGACTGGTTTCTACTATTCCAAGTAAGGAATCATTGAACTCTAGAAATCTAGAATCTCTAAGATAAAGTAGGAGTGATTTGTCCAATCCTTCTCTAGATAAAGGCTTAGCGGCTATTTGGACCAAACCAAAATGAATATAATTATATTTCTTTCTATATTTTTGAATAGATTTAAAATTGAGAAGTTTTATTTCCTCATGGTCTGATTCCAGAGGAATAGTCTTCTCAATGGTAGACATGTGATAATCACTAGTCAAACTCTATTTTTTAGACTTGTAAATTGTTGACTGGGGATGTTTAGGAATTTTCTAGTCGTCAATTCATTGCTGCAAATCAGAGAAACTAATCTCTTCTTTAAGCTTAAAATTAGAAGAAGATGAGGAGGAGGAGGAAGAACTAGTAGATCTGGAAGAGAAGGAGTGAAAATACGACATGAAATAATTTAAAATTGCTTCCTACCCTTGGCTCAAGAGACCAAGTGGTTTCATAAGGAAATTATTCAAGTTCTTAACTTTACTGTATGTGGAAGAGTCAGATCTGGTGTTAAACTTCATAGATCTATAAGTTTTATGATCTTGTAAGGGGTCTGTTCAGATTTTATCTTACCATCATGCTCAGTGTTAGATGTAGAGGGTAGATTTGTAAGCATACTAATTCTTTTACTCAAAAGGGTTAAGCTTTATGATTGTTCTAGGAAGGATTTCTTCTGGATGACCCAAAGGTTATACAACCATCTGCAAGCCTACCAGGTACATTTACAGGCATGACCTCGCCATAATCCCTGGGAACCACGCTTACAGTGCAGATCCGGAAGGATCTCAGTGCCATCTTCAAAGATTCTTCATATTACAAGCATATGTTTAACCATTTTATGAAAAAGAATCAGTAGATCTACAGGTCCATCATCAGATCTAACATCCTTGCACCATAACAAGATAAAAGTAAGAACAGATCTCACACTCAACCATAACCAAACCAATTTCAGAGTTTCATACTAGATTTAGCAGTACCACATGACAGTATGCTAAAAACAAGAATCACATCCTTACTTCGGGACTAGCTTCCCAGTCCCCTCTACCCCTTCGGGACTAGCTTCCGTGTCTTTGCACATGGTCGGCTCTGCCGCCTGAATTTAATTTTGTTAATTGTTTCTTGTTCCTTACATTCCTCGAATTTTTCAGTCCCCTCCGTGTCTTTAGTATAAGAGCCAGTGGGGAAGTAAGGACACTCCAATCCGACAGACTGTAGAAACATCTTCTTCTAGGATTAAAGGAGCCTTAGGAGAAACAGACTCAGATAAAGAATCTGAGCAATTAGGATCTGAACAATTTTCCCAAATTTCTCTAGAAGATACCCCTCCTCTAGAAATAGCACCAATTAAATTTGAATTTATCAGCTGGCATAAGCCTCAAAAACTCTATTATCCTAGAGCTACACATCCAGACGTGGTCTTAGAAGAAAAACCTAATACCATGAAAAATAATTATAATGCTAATAATATTTATGAATGGAGTATAGATGGATGTTCCGAATAAAATATTCTTGTCAAATTACAGCAGATGACCATGGTGGTCACTGCTCACAAAATATCCCATAATTGTTCTGACCAGAGTACTACTCATGTCTTAGTCGCTGGTTTTACAGGTCAACTTAAGGGATGGTGGGATACCCATTTAAACGAAGAAGAAAAAAAACAAAATTTTTAAGCCGTAAAATTAGATGAATTAGGACAACCAATCCTAAAAGATGGTGAAACTAATCCTGATTCAATTAATACATTGGAATACACAATTATCAAAACATTTGTAGGTGTCCAGGTATTTTTAGAGAAAAATCCTCTGAAATACTTAACAACCTTAAGTGCAAAACACTTTCAGATTTTAGGTGGTATAAGGATTCCTTCCTCACAAGGATATACAAAAGACCAGACGGGAATCTTCCATACTGGAAAGAAAAATTCCTAAATGGCTTGCCTAAGTCCCTTAGAGATTTAGTCAAAGAAGAGTTTCAAAATCAGTATTCCGGTGGTATTATTCCTTATGATCAAATCACCTATGGACAGATAATTATCCAAATTCAACAGGTTGCTCTAAAAATCTATAGACAAGATAAAATGTTAGGACAACTTGCTAAATATAGGGCATAAACTCGCAAAGACTTAGGAAGGTTCTGCGAACAATTTGGTATTGCTCCGTGCTGTAGAAAATCCCATAGAAAGAAGAGATTTAAAAATACTTAATCATCCAATATTAAAAAATACAATTCCAGAAATAAGAAAAAGAAATCTTCTTATACAAAAAGTAGTTCTTCAAAATCTAATAATAAATATGAAAAGACTTCAACTTCCAGTTCTGGCAAATGTTTTAAGTGTGGAAAGCCATGCCACATCGTTAAGTATTGTAAAGGCTCTAAGAAGGTTAAGAGCCTATAACTTAACGAACCCACTCTAAATCTAATGAGAAAACACTACTTGAATTAAGTGAATATTTAGATAATAATGATGTTGAACTATCTGACGATGAACAACTTTTTAACAACTTACTAGAAGATGATTTAGATTCTTTATCTACATCTTCTGAAGAATCTGACCAGGATGAACTCCCTCAGATCAGTGTTTTCACAAAAGAATAAGATCTTCTTCTTGAAGTAATTAGTGATCTTCAAGACCCTGAGCTTTAGAAAGATTATCTAGGAAAACTGAAAAAGGTCCTTGATAAGCCTTCAATATTCTCACCATCAACTCTTCAAAATCATCCCCAGGTAGCCAATACCTATAATATTACAGACATTCTTAAAAGATTTCCCTTAGAAAATCCTAAGGTAGTAAAGGTAACCATTTCAGACCTTCAATCTAAAATAGCTTACCTAAAGGAAGAAATTAGGGAAATTAAAGCTAGACAAGAATTAGATAGACTTATCTTTCAACAATTATCCAATGAGCCACAAAAGCTCAAAGAGACTGTACAGGCCAGTATACTCTCCAACCAAGACGGTGATGAATCAGAATCCTTTCTAGGACGCATTTCTAATTAGGGTTCAAAAATACCATGTTAAAGTAACCCTCATCGTCAATAAGACCTTTGTTTGGACTGGTTTGCTTTATTTGACATTGGTGCTGATCGTAGCTGCATTCAAGAATGTGTCATTCCAGCTAAGTTTTTCGAAAAAACCAAAGAAAGCCTAAGGGCTGCCAATGATGAAAAACTTAAAATCACATACAAACTTCCTTCTGTAAAGGTCACAACCTCCCCAGAAGAACCAAACCGGTACATCCAAACTTTATTTCTATTAGCAAAAGATCTTTGCAATGCAGTATATTCTAGGTACTCCTTTCATTGAAATGGTTAAGCCTTACCTAGTTATTGACAAAGGTATTCATGTAGATTATTTTACTAGCAATATTCTACTTCCTTTCCATGAGCCGCCAACTTATCATATTTTACAATCTTTACAAAATAAAGAAAAACAAATAATGTTTTTAAAGGAAGAAGTAACATTTCAAAGGTTACAGAAACAATTAACTGAACCTTCATTTTCTTCTAAAATTAAAAATTTAGAAACTAAAATTTAATAATAACTTTGTTCCGATTTGCCTATGGCATTTTGGAAACGAAAGAAACACATTTTTGGGCTTCCTTATGAGCCTAAATTTGATGAAAGAAGTATTCCAACAAAAGTTCGACCAATTCAAATGAATCACGAGCTAACAATGCACTGTCAGAAAGAGATCAATGATCTCCTAGACAAGAAAATAATTTCTCCTTCCAAATTTCCCTGGAGTTGCACGGCATTCTATGTCAATAAAAACTCCGAAGTTGAGCGAGGAGTTCCTCGTTTGGTGATCAATTATAATCCACTTAATGCAGTCTTAGATGGATTAGGTACCCTATTCCAAATAAGAAAGACTTATTACAGAGAGTTCATGCTGCTATAATATTCTCTAAATTTGATTTAAAATCTGAATTTTGGCAAATTCAAATTGATCCAAATGATAGATATAAAACTGCATTCACCATCCCGTTTGGTCAATATAAGTGGAATGTTATGTCATTTGGGTTAAAAAATGCTCCCTCTGAATTTCAAAAAATTACGAATGACATCTTTAATCCATTCTCAAATTTCATCATAACATACATAGATGATGTCTTGATATTCTCAACAAGTATTGATCAACATTTTAAACATTTAAACACATTCTTTAATACAATTAAAGATAATGATTTAGCACTGTCTAGGACTAAATACAGTTTGTTTGTTCTAGACAAATATCAGGTTCTTTGGTCATAACATCCAACAAGGGACAATAACTCCAATCCAGCGATCTCTTCAGTTTGCTGATAAAATTCCTCAAATTCTAGACAAAACACAGCTTCAAAGATCTTTAGGCTGTATCAGCTATATTTGTGATTTTATCCCAGGTCTAAGCATTCTGCTGAAGCCTCTTCATAATCCGCTGAAAAAGCTACCAGTTCCCTGGACGAATGTTCAAACCAACGTCGCTAAGGAAATCAAATTAAAAGTTAAAAGTCTCTCATTCCTAACTCTCTACGATCCATCTGCATACAAAATTATTGAAACAGATGCATCATACATAGGATATGGTGGAATTTTAAAGCAACAAAAAAATGATAAAAAAAATATCATTGCATATACATCTAAGCATTGGAACAGTTCTCAACAAAACTATCCTACAATTAAAAAAAAAATTTGGCGATTATTTTATGCATTTCAAAATTTCAATCTGATTTATTGAATCAAAAGTTTTTGCTACGCATTAATTGCAAGGCAACTAAGTCTGTTCTGCAAAAGGATGTGCAAAATATTGCAGCAAAACATATTTTCGCCAGATGGCAAGCAATATTATCTATTTTCGATTTGATATTGAATATATTAAGGGAAGCTCAAATTCTATTCCAGATTTCCTAACCCGAGAATTTCTTCAAGGTAGATAAATGCCGAAGAAATCAAAACCCCCGAAGCTTGCTCTTCCACCACTGGAGGAGAAAAGGATTGTTGAAAATCAGTCTAAAGACAAAGTAATTTCAGAAGTTACTCCAAAACAACTAACAACAACCGTTGCCAAAAAGCAGCAATCAGATGAAGCTGGATCAAGTCAGCCAAAATGCAGATCCCCAGCTGATTATGTCATGAAGGGTATTCTTATTGTGGTCTCTTCACAGCCAATTTCATGACAGCCAGTTTCTATTGCCCAACCCAGAAGATGGGTAGACATCGCTGAAGAACAATCCTCTTCGGAAGATAACAATGTTTAATTTGCACAACAACAAGCTTTCCCATGGACAACAGAAGATTTCAAAAGATGGTCAGAACTCATGGGTTCACAACAATAACATCCATGACCCATCCAAATCAAGGAGAAACGGCAAAGAGCATGGCACAATTCCTAGAAGCCATTACCAAACAAGCTATGACTCCCGCAGCTCCAGCATCAACTATAGCAGTGGCTGCTACAAGCACCACAAGCAAAGAAATGGTAGCAAAAAGTCCCGCTAAAAAGCAAGTGGAGACCAAAAGTCTCATTGCAAAAAATATTAACACAGTGGTGGCCAAAAACCCCACTACATAATGCACGGTGCCTTCTGCACCCAAACAGGTACTTTCTTCAGTCGTGCCTCAACTAATTTCTTCAGCAGGTCCTTATTCTGAGGAACCTCAATATGTCAAGAATGAGATGGCTTACCCACTCGTTCAAACTGAACCACATCTTTGGGATTCCAACCCTATGGAAGTAGCAAAGAAAATGCTCAACCCAACTGCCAATTTCCTTCAGAAAACTCCTGCCCACACTTAGAAGTTTTATGAGTTTATCCTAGCACACACTCAGTCATGTCTGTTCAAACCCTTTTTGGACAAAATCCAAAAATATGTCACTCATACCACAGTGTGGATCAACAAGATAATCTCACCAAAGGGATGGGGTGATCACCCAATGAAAGTCAAAAAACTTTCTCAGCCTTTGAACCCATAATTCTTTAGTTATTATGATTACAGAGATGCGTGGTTTAATGCACTCTCATTCCAGAATCATATTAACAAACACTCCTACTTTCTTCTTTGGGGAAAACAATTACCAGCAGAATTTCCCCAATGGTTTACGCACTAACGGTGGCCTGTTTGTGGCCATTCAACAGACATTTTTCATCACCAATGAAAGAAGATTTTTTTGCTCCAGATTTCACGGTGACCAACATATCTCCAAATTAATCCAATTTTCCCATAGATTCCACATACCTTGGATCTATACGCAGAAATTTGTCCTCCACGAGAAGGAAGAACACAGAAACATGCCTTGGTTGGCCCTTCAAGGATATTGCAAATGGTACAAAGTATGGAGAGATGCCACGAGAAACACGTACCTGCAGTTGAACGATGGTTTGCCAAAAACCCCCAAGTATCTATCGCCAATAGATATTTCTAAGTCCTTGTTTTTGTAGCAAAGGTCTCTAGTTACAGCACGACTAGCAGGATCAACCAACAAGGAGGGACACATCCAAGAGATGGAAGATATTATCAGGCAACTAACGGGTAATAATGTACCCGGTCAACAATCATCAGCATCATCTGAAGCCCAATCAGAAGAAGAAGAAGATGATCCTGACTACGACCCTGAAGAATGAGTCCAAGCCAGGCCCAATTTGATGCTGACATCATCCATGACGCCAGCAGAGAATTTTCTGGAAAAGTTATTGTAGTAGAGTTACTGTGCACTTATTGCTGTAGATTACTGTGCATTTCTACTGTAGCAAAGCATTGTACACTTTTCACTATAGCACGGTCTATAATTTTATAAATAGCCCCTCTCACATTTCATTCAGATCAGAAAAAATTTACATTCGAAATTTAGACACCGGTCTGATATCCTCTCAGAGCACACATCCTCTTTCTCTCTCTAAAACTTTCAAGCTTTAAGAGCTATACCCTTGTAAGCTTTTAAGTTTTAATTTTTTAATATTTGGTATCAAAGTCGTCCAAGCATACTAATTCTTTTACTCAAAAGGGTTAGACAGTGCATTGTTAGCTCGTGATTCATTTGAATTGGTTGAGCTTTTGTTGGAATACTTCTTTCATCAAAGTCAGGCTCTCTCTCTCTCTCTCTCTCTCTCTTTATATATATATATATATATATATATATATATATATAGATAGATAGATAGTATATTGCTATAATATTGTAAAAGTATACTTCTAAATTGATACAGTTTACTGCAGTATACTTCAACAGTATACAACTTTACAATAATATACAACAAGAACATACAACTACGTAATGTTATACTACAAAAGCATAGTGTAATAACATACTATATATTGCAACAATATACTTTAACTGCATATTATAATTTTAGTAAATCTATAATCATCAACAGTGGATATTCAAAATTTCAGTAATTCTCTCTCCAAGTTCATCCTTTGATTCTATACAAGAAATGCTTTAAGAGTTTCGACCAAAAAAAAAAAAAAAAAGAGAGGAAAAAGCTGCTTATTTAAGATCAAAGAAATTTGTTAATAATTTTTAAATTATACAAATATATTTTACAGGATATTTTAAAAGGAAAAAGATCTTCACAATAAAAGTATTGAACATATCCATTTTGTCATATGCTAGCCATTGTAGTGCTTGGTTGAGTATTAAAAGTAAATAAATTATGAAAATGGGTATAGTCACGTAAGTAGTTTCAACCGCATGGGTATCCATATTGGAGTATATTAAAGGGGTAGTGAGGCATGAGATTAATCCAAGTGGCATATTGAAAAAATGTCACTTTACATTTTTCCGACATAATTTAAATTGATTTTAGATAAATCTAATAAGAATTAAGACAACTTAGATTTTATCCAATTTAATTTATGTTAGAAACCAATTAAGATTGACTCACATTTTCATAGTAAATAGATTTTGAAAGCTTTTCAAAAATAAGAATTTTATTTTAATAATTATTCACTAATCACATGATCTATTTTCTTCCATTTCACATTATTATTATTTTTAGAAATATTACATAGAGAAGTAAAATGATAGTGAAAATATTATTACAATCATTAGATATAATAAGTTCAAAAAAATAAGAAAATAACTTACTATGACTAATATCTAAATTGAGTCGATTACTTTAAGTTTGAAAGCATAAGATGATTTTTTGAAAATGTGTTCCAATTAGAAAATAGAAGGATAAAACTTATTTGAATTTTAGATAAAACATTTCTTTCTTGAAATGATAAGAAAAATCATATTTCGAAATATGAGCAATAGAGTCAAATTTACTATTAAAATAATTTTTTATTTTTATCTGTATTATAGTAAAATGAGTGTGGCAGAAATAGATATTAAATTAGCTACCTAATGAAAAGACACATGAGATGTAATAATATTATGTATTGAATAATATAATAGCAAAATAAGGAACAAATATAGAAAAATCAAAAATCAAAAATTTCATCATAAAGAAAAAGATAAGACTTATTTAAATTTGAAACAGAAAGTTCTTATTTATTATAATAAAAAATATTATATTGTGAATAAGATTGAAAATCTTAAGTCTAATAGATAAAAGAAAAAAGAAAAAATATTAAAAATGGATTAGAAATAATGTCAGAATATTTATACCAAGAATTAGTTTGGAAATTAAAATAAAATAAATATACAATACTTAAAAATATTATTTATAATTTTAAACCATTTAAGAATTTCGAGAAATATTTTAAAATAAATAAAATTTTATTTAAGGCTAAAAAATTATATATCTATCTATATTATATTAAAGAATAGTAATGAATAATAATATTAAATACAATGGCGAGTTAATTAAAAGCCATATGAAAATGTGATAATATAATATATGATAACATAATAGCTAAAGTAAGAAAAATATTTGAAAAATTAATAGAAATGAAAGGGAAAGACTATTTAAACTTGAGATAAGAAAGTTCTTAAAATTACAGTGAGAATGCTCCACCTATGGATAGGACCACCAAAAATTTAAGTCTTACTAGATAAAGATTTAAAAATTTAAAAATATAAAATAAATGTCTAATAATGGTAATTTTATTAATGAAAATTAAAGTCAAATTTTGTATCTTGAAACAAAAACAAAAAAAAAAAAAAAAATCTATTGCATGTAATATAAAAAATAAATATAAGAAAACTCAATTGATTTGGAACATAATAATCAAATAACTCGTATAGTAGTATTTTAGGCTAATTCAAAAGATATAATTTAAATTAAAATATGATATTATTTTGATTACAAGTAAAATATTAATATAAAAAATTAATTAAAATTTTATTGTAAGGAAGAGACAGTATAAAGATAAAATAGAGATGGTGTGAGACTACTTTTACTTTAAATTAATTTAAAATAAAATAAAATAAATAATTAAATAATGCTCAAGAATATTATTGATTGATTTTAGATTGTAAAAGAGTTTTGAGTAAGAGGATAAAAACGTAAAATACATAAATTTCAAGAATAAATAAACTAGATTTATCAATGATTATTAAAAGGATAATAAGAAAGAAATTAAGTCGATTGATAAGCTAATAAAAGATCACATTAAAGTACAATAATGTTAAATAATATGATAACTATAAGCAATGAACAAAAAAGAAATGGGTAAAAATTTAAAAGAATGGGCCTTATTTGAGTTTGAGATGAAAAATAAAGGGATAGTAAGAATTTATTAAAATAGTATGATCTAATATGCTCAAACAAGATAAATCACCACATAACATATTTAGTTTCTTTTTAATATTAATAAAGAAACGAAATACAAAGTACTAAGATTAAGGGGTTGAATTATTATAAATATAGAAAAAAAATAGGTGTTATCCACTATGAGATTCACAAAATAGTTTCATGTCCTGCTTCTTAATTAATATAATATGATTATCTATAATTTTTATTTGGATATTTTATATATTAAGGTTATTTACACATAATTCAAATCATAAATTAATATGGTTTATGTCCGCGCATCGCGTGGTTACTAATACTAGTTTTATTAAAAAGCCCTAAATACACCGTTTTAGCAGTGTATATGGTAAAAGTTTCACGAGGCATCCTATTTGGTTACCACCATTTAATCTCTACTTGTTTTTTAAAAAAGTTTAACCGATACCGATTTTTGGGTAACTTCAAATACATTTTTCTCTTCTTCTTTGCTGCTAATTTTTTCTTTTTTGCATTCATGTCCTATGTATCTAGGAGCTTCGCTGCTTCTTTTTCCTTTTTGTATTTATGTTCCATGTATCCGGAATTATTTGTTTTCTTCTTCATCCTCTTCTTAGTTGCTAAATTGATTTGTCAGATTTATTATTATTTTGACAATTTGATAATTTAGGTTTATTTTTTATGATATTGAAAGTTATATTTTAAATTTGAGCTTTTTTAGGCATATTATGTGTTGAATTTTTGAAATTAGAACAAGTTTATGCTTCATAACTTAATACTTGATTTATGAAGTTGCATTGAAAAGATAAAAACTACTTAAGATTCAATTTTTCTAAAGTTGCATTGGAAAGATGAATTTAAGATCTGATTTCTGAAGTTGTATTGAAAAGATAAAACTACATAAGATCCAATTTTCTGAAGTTACATTGGAAAAATAGAAGAGCTTTAGATTCGATTTTGAAGTTGCATTGAAGAGATATAACTATTTAAGATCCGATTTTTCTGAAGTTGCATTAGAAAGATAAGAATTTCATATGCAATTCTACAATTGCATTGAAAAAAATAGAAGGATTCAGATCCGAGTGAGTATATTTTGTAAAATTTTGTGCATCGCGAGCATAACTTCACTTTGGGCTTCGTTGATGGGCTAGAAATAGGAAAATTACTAACTATGTCCATTTATAACTAGCTTATTATAAAAATTGGTCAATCTATAAAATATTACTAATATTAGTCAACTATTACTAATATTAGCCAATTATCTATTTGTAGCCAAAAAAAGGTCAAATTTTTGCTTTCTTTTGAGTGGGTAGTATTAGAATAAATTGGGTACATCTTAAGGAGCTTCAATCTTAGTTTTGGGATGATTTGGTGGAGTTTTTAGGTGGTTTGAATTGAAAATTCGAAGTAGAATATGAACATGAAAAAAATAATGTGTATAACACTATGTATCACATATGTATCATATTTGTATCAAATGTGTATCACATGTATATTCATGTATACCTGTGTGTGAGATACATGCGTGATACATGTGTGCAGAAGAATTTTTTTAACTCCATTTTAACTACGAATATTGATACCAAATCAGTCTAAATCACCTCCAATCTTCCTCAAATTTTGTATATTGACTCGTCTATATGTTTTCAATGAATTTTAACCATACTCATTGAAAAAAGTCCTTTTTTGCTTAGTCCCCTTTTCAATATATATATATATATATATATATATATATATATATATATATATATATATATATATATATATATATATATATATATATATATATATGTATGCATGTATGTATATATGTATGTATGTATGTATGTATGTATATATATATATATATATGTATGTATATATATATGTATATATATTGTATTTTATCACGTTGGTTGCTACCTTAACCATGAATTTTCCTTTCCGTCTTGCATCTAATGTTGCTAATCACGCTTAAAAATATGGAAGGAAATTCTTGCGTGCGATCCTTGGAAAGAAAGAACCATATTTATTTAGATTTTTAATTTTTATGTATTTAACTAGTTCTAGTAAATTTATAATTAATGGCTAGAGACCAATAAGTTAAAACTTATTTAGCACATTTGTATAAGATTCCTTAGAAATACTCCAGTTGATCAAAATAGCCCAATTGTTGAGCCCAAACAAAAGAGATTTAACTCAACCAACTACAGTCCACTCTTCAGTATCCACTATTTGTTCATTCTTCACCTTCTTCATCTTCTTGGTGTTATTGCCATGGCCACATTTAACATCTTATATCTCTCAAAACCCAATTCGTCTCTTACCATTTTCTCCAAATCTTCTTCCCAAAATACCCCTTCATTTTCCTCTTATTCTATTCCCAAACCCTCTTTCCTTTTCCCTTCGATTACCCTCCGACCCAATAGCAGAACCAGAACTCGCCACGTAACCATCGTCGTTTCAGCTGTCAAAAAGCTCTCTGAGACAGACCCTTTAACCGTGCCTCTAGAACCTGTCGAAATTTCTGGAAGCTTACCGAAGGAATCTGGTGTGTATGCGGTGTATGATAGTAATGGTGTTCTGCAATTTGTTGGCATATCGCGAAACATTGCCGCCAGTGTTCTTTCTCATAAGAATACTGTACCCCAACTCTGCTCTTCCGTAAAGGTAGCAGCTTTGCTTATTCACATGTATAAGATTTAAAATACTCCTTCCGTCCGAATTATGTGACACTTCCTTTTTTTAGTTTGTCCGAAAAAGAATTTTATCTTCCTTATTTAAAAATAATTTAACTCTAAACATTCCAATTTACTTCTTTTAGACCCAATTTTCAAAAGTCTATCTCTCTTAAACTTTGTGCCCACTCAAACTTTGTCCCCACTCTAACAGGGAGTATATTTTTTGATAAGTAATGCAAAATTTTAAAATATTTATGATATTCTTGCTTTAATTTTGTTATGATGCAAAGCATAACTAATTCCAAACTAAGATAGAGGAGAAGGGTCGGGATAACCTGTAGTAAGTTGATGGGACAAGTTAAAGGTTTGTAAATTTAATGAGAATTGGGGCGTGCTCACCTAGGCACGGGTTAGATGGAGTTAGATGGACATGAATAGAGCGGAATAGATACAGTGGATTCATATAACGGACCCAACTAATTGGAATTGAGGCGTAGTTAATTGTGATGCTATGAGAAATAGTTTAGGATGGATAGAGCATATTTCTCATTTTTGTGTTTGTTGACAAAAGGGTATATAGAATTGAAATTTTTGACCATGGTGCTTCTTGGTGGTGGTATGAGTAAAACCACTTGCTGAATCTTTGTTGGGCTACAGAGACTTAGAAATCAATTTAAATTAGCATGTCCAGGTTAGAGTAAAGTAATATGCTGTGCAATAATGGTGAAATGCACATTGTGGTGACTAATATACGGAGAACCTTGGGTTTTACTTGTCATAAAAGGTTGTTTCTTGTTGCATGTTCTTTCTTGAGTTAGTCGTATACATTTGACTAGAGATATGAATCCAGTTTACTTCTCTTATTCTTAAACATTGGTTTCAGTAAACAACTGCTTCATGTGATTCTTCCACTAGAATGGATTTGAATACGTATGGCCAAGTTCAAGTTAAAGTAACATGCAATGCATTAATAGTTAAATGCACATATCTTGGTTTTTACTTGTCATAAAAAGGATGCTTTTTCTTGGGTGTTCTTTTTTGAGTTAGTCAAATACACTTTGTGACCCGAGAAATGAAGCCAATTTTGCTTTTCTTCTTCTTCTTAAAAATTGGTTTCAGTAAGCTATTGTGTTGTGTGATCCTTCCATTGTGCACTGTCCCTGATTCACCTTATGTTACTCGATTAAGTGAAAGTCTATGTTGTGCAGACTCTTCAAATGCTTCCACACCTGTGTCAGATTCTCCAAAAATACACTACTATTGGAGGATCTGGCACGCACCCGGCGACATTTTCGGAGAGTGCGAGCAACATAGGTGGAAGTTCTGTCTCAGTTTTGAGAGCGGGTAGTTCTCATAGTTTGGTTGCTAGCAAATACTATTAACTTCTATGTTGGGTCTTCCAAATCATGAGAGCACACTTGGAGCATAAGTAGAGTTACTCCTCTTGTGACCGGTAGGTCACGTGGTTGAGACGTTGAGTATGTACGTGTTTGGAACAACCTCTTTGCAGAAATCTAAGGAAAAAGGCTACATATTGTTTATGTCCACTCCCCCGTTACTCCTTTACCGGATAATACATTATGCGTGAAGTATGACCTTCAATTCTTTCAAATCATTATGGAACAACTTGTTAAAGGAGCTAATAACATGGTTGCATAGCCTGCAGTAGCCTCATTTGTATTATTAAGAGTCCTCCTTTTGGTTCTTTCTGCCTGTTCTAGTGAGTCTCTTTGGTCTCTAATCTCTACTCACAGTTGATAGAAGATAATGTGTGATGATCCGATAGGTCATCTAGAGTTTTAAACCTTAATTTTGTATTTCGAAACCTCAAATATCTCATTTTAGCCTTCCTCGATTTGCGCGCGCAGTCTGGGTGTTTTTCTAGAAGACTTTTGTTAAAAATTGATAAAATATGAAATTTTGCCTTAAAAATCCATTTGAGTTGACTTTGGTCAACATTTTGAGCAAACGGACCTGGATCTGTGTTTTGATGGTCCCGGTGGGTCCGTATCGTGATTTGGGACCTGGGCGTATGCTCGGAATCGAATTCGAAGGTCCCTAGCTCGAGCTATCGCTTTTTATCGAAAATTTGAAGTTTAAAGGCTTAATGAATCTAAAGGTTTGACCAATGTTTGACTTTGTTGATACCGGGTCCGTGCTTTGGTTTCGAAACTCGTTATAGGTCTATTACTATATTTATGACTTGTCTGCCAAATTTGGTGAGAAACGGAGTTGGTTTGACGTGATTCGGATGTCCGATTGTTAAAATAGAAGTTCATAAGTTTTCTTGAAAATTTCATTTGATTTGGTGTCCGATTCGTAGTTCTAGGTGTTATTTTGGCGATTTGATCGCGCGAACAAGTTCATATGATATTTTTGGACTTGGGTGCATGTTTGGTTTGGAGCCCCGAGGGCTCGGGTGAGTTTCGGATAGGCTACGGAGTGAATTGGACTTAGAATTCATAGCTGTTTCTGGTGTCTGCTGAGCCTTGCATTTGTGAAAAAACCATCGCATTTGCGAGCCTGGGCATGGCTGGGGGTCCTCGCATTTGCAAGGTAAAAGTTCGCAATTGCGAACTTGCCATTTCTGCTTTTGCGAAGGTAGAGTCGCATTTGCGACTCAGCACCTTTTGTGATGATCTTCGCATTTGCGAAGAAAGGTCCGCATTTGCCAGGGCATCAGTGTTCGCATTTGCAGCTATTTTATTGTAAATGCAATTACTGGGATTCTGAGAGGAATTCGCAATTGCAACTTCTTTCTCGCAATTGCGGTGTTCGCAATTGCGCACAAGTTATTGCAACTGCGACATCTGCAACTGGGTAAAAGTTGAGTTAGACGGGATTTCTTTCATTCTTTCAAAATTTCAAACCTAGAGAACCCTAGAGGTGATTTTCCCAAGAGCCCTTCTTCCCTAGTTCATTGGTAAGTGATTCTAACCTATTTTCTTTCAATCTTCCATTACTTTTCACAAGATTTCAACCTAAAATCTAGGATTTTCATGGTGGAAATGGGGGGTTTCGGAAAAATTAGGGATTTTTGTAAAATTGGAATTTAAACCTCAAATTGAGGTCGGATTCCGAAACAAAATACATAACCGGGCTCGGGGGTGAATTGATAATCGGGTTTTGATCCGAATTTCGGATTTGGACTAAGCGGGCGCAGGAGTTGACTTTTGTTGACTTTTTCAATAACGACCTAAATTGAACCTTTTGATTCGTGGGTAGTTCCTAAGGCTTATATTGAATCGTTTGGTTGATAATTTGCTAGATTTGGTTGGTTCGGAGGCTTGTTTGAAAGGCAAAGCCGTGGTTGAGCTTTGAATTGATCTTTGGAGCAAGGTAAGTGTCGTGGTTAACCTTGACTTAAGGGATTAGTACTTGCTTGTTATGTGCTACTTGTTCAAATGTTGGGGTACAACGTGTATGTGAGGTGACGAGTACTTATGCGTTGTTGTTGGGTTAAAGCATGCGGGTGTGACTTGTTCGTTGTAATTTCTTTCTTTCTTTGATCATAATATCCATTCTTAGACTAGTTAATTGCTAAATTGATTATTCTTTTCGCACTTATGGGCTATCTATGATAATTGAGCATTGTTTCTGAAGTAGAGATTGGTATAGTGGAACCATTGTTGACATAAGACTTGATCTTGCTTATTCTATCTCCTTGTTGTTATATGTGCATTGTTACATGGTAAGGGAGAGTGTTAATGCACGAAAGGTGATGCTGTGCCGTATTTGAGTGTTAATGCACGAAGGGTGATGCCGTGCCATAGTTGAGAGTTAATGCACGAAGGGTGATGTCGTGCCGTATCCATTATTACATGATGAAATTGAGAGTAAAAGCACGAAGGGTGATGCCGTGCCATTATTATTGTTTCATGGTGAGGCTGAGAGTAAAAGCACGAAGGGTGGTGCCGTGCAGTTTTATTCATTATATTTGTTCATTTTGTTGGTTGAAGGTTTATTGACTGTTCTTATTATCATTCCCTGTTATAGTTACCGTATCTTGCACCCCTTTCGCATGTTCCCTCCCAATAGAACTTGTTAATTCTTTATTTGTTGTTATGTTGTACGCATATTTCCGTCTGTACAGGTTCATTTACCTGTGTGTTTCGTCATAGCCTCGCCACTACCCCGTCGAGGTTAGGCTTGACACTTACGGAGTACATTGGGTCGGTTGTACTCAGATTACACTCTGCACTTCTTGTGTGGATTTTGGTACTGGTCCCAGCTGTCCGTGAGGCATATCAGCTCGGATTGGCATTCGGAGACTCGAGGTAGATCTGCTGGCGTCCGCATACCTTGAAGTCCCCTTCCATTTCCCCTATTTACTGTCTTTTCATTCAAGACAGTTGTATTTATTTCAAACCCTATTTGTAGAGACTCTAGAAGCTCGTAAACTTGTGACTCTAGATCCGGGTTGTACTTAGATATTATTGGTTTTTATGTCATTTCGTACCCCGTTTTAGTTTCATTTGGTTTAATTGGTTTTTACTTTGACTTGATTAAAATTGGTTTAAAGATTCTCTAATGTTGGCTTGCCTAGCAAGTGAAATGTTAGGCGCCATCACGGTCCCGAAGGTGGGAATTCCGGGTCGTGACATAATGGGAACTAGTTACTACAAATCTGCAATTGGTTCCCAGGTTGACCATTTTCCTGATATTTTCCCTCCTTTGTCCCAAGCTAATGTTCAGTTTCTGGTTATGACTTGAACACTAACTTGGAAACCAGACTTTCCCTCTAATCCAGTTCTCAAAAGGGAAAAAATGAAGAAAAAAACTGTCTTGAACATAGGACAGCAATGGTGCCTCTTTAAATGGAAGAAACTCAAAGAGAAACTCCTTATAAAGTCAGAAGAACATACTTATTCGACTATGAATCTTTATTGCACAATCCAGCCAATAGAACTGTGTACTCTTTGGTCGGAAAGATCAATGTTATCTGCTTTTCCTTACTAACTAATGATAGAAAAGCAAGAATACCATCACCGTCCTCAGTGTTACTGATCATCAGTCTGCCTCTGCCAGCTGCTGCCACTGCTGGGCTGGTCCGCTTGATAAGGTTTAAAAATCAATTCATTTATGCCCAAAGCGGCCATAGAAAGCTTGTTTCCCGTGCTTAATGTGGCTAGAGAGTAAAGAAGGTTCTGCTAGTACAACACAAAACAGGTGGTCCATATTTCTGATTGAAGGCATTCATGATTTCATTCTATTCTTGGTTACTTACCTCTCTACATTATGCTTCGGAAGGGGACAGATTGGCATTTGGTTTGATTGCTGCTCGGCATCTGGCAATACCATTCTTCCGCTGCTGCCTCTAATCGGCACTCTTTATCATATATCATTTGTTATAAGACACAGTACAACTGCAAAGGGGAAACATAACTAGAATATTGGATTGGTACTCTATATGTGGAATTTTGATTACAGTGCACATAAGGCACACCGTGCTGAATAAACATCCTCTTTAGTTGGTACTCTATATGTGGAATTTTCATTACAGTGAACATAAGGCACACAGCTGAAATTAACATCCTCTTTAGTCTAGAGCATAAGAAGATCTTGACAGGAATATATTACCAATGTGTTCTCCAACATGGCTAATTGGTTGTAGTAACAGCATTTTACTTTTTGTTTGGATAAATTATACTAACAACAATTTACTGTTATTAACTTTGTCAAACATCACATGCACAGTGATTCTTGCTTAGAACCTCAACTGCTGTGACCAATTCCTGTCTGCTCCCTGAATATTATAACGGAATCCTCTAAGCAGTGTAAGCATAGTAAATTGCCAATCTTGTTAACACTGAAAGACAAATCTGTACCGGTTATTATTTCTGTTGAAATGATTCACATCTGTTTTTCTCCTTTTATGGTTTCACTGATTTGTAGATTATATTTTTCCTTTGAATACTTATAACTGAAATTACTGTGTTGTAGGTTGGTGTGGTAGATGAGCCAGATAGAACAGCTTTAACCGAATCATGGAAATCATGGATGGAAGAGCATATTGCGGCCACCGGAAAGGTACCACCGGGTAACGAACCAGGAAACTCAACATGGGTACGTCAGCCACCAAAGAAGAAGACTGATCTGAGGTTAACACCAGGCCGTCATGTGCAATTGACAGTGCCCTTGGAGGACCTCATTGACCGGCTTGTGAAGGAAAACAAGGTGGTTGCTTTCATAAAAGGGTCAAGAAGTGCACCACAATGTGGATTTTCACAGAGGGTGATTGCCATGCTTGAAAGTGAAGGTGTCGATTATGAAAGTGTCGATGTACTTGATGAAGAGTATAACTACAGATTGAGGGAGACGTTGAAGAACTATAGTAACTGGCCTACATTTCCACAAATTTTTGTGAAGGGTGAGTTGGTTGGTGGGTGTGATATCTTGACCTCGATGTATGAGAAGGGTGAACTTGCCAACTTGTTTAAAAGCTAAATGTTCAATTAGCAGTAAAGAATATACCTTTATTGTAAGAGTTGACATGAGATTATATACATCATTGCACTAATTCACTCATCAGTGTATCTGGTGGTCTGGAAATAGTGGAATAGTTGGAAAACGAATTCATTGTTTCTGTGTATAAGAGAACTTTGTTATAACTAGCAACTTGGAAATTTTGGGTTTTTTGTCATAAAGAACTCCTATATGGATCATCATGTGCTCTGTTGATGTAGTTGAAAATGTATTGGATAAGGAAAACAGACAATGGCAGAACTTATACAAGATGGATGAGTGCCCTCTGTAGATTCTTTTTGAATAATTTTCATGATGGCATTTGTCAAGAAAGCTGCAGATGGAATCATCTTACTGTAAAATGTTTCTTCCTTATATTTACCTTTGAATTCTGATGAGTCAAGTAGTTATATTTTCCAAATCTATGCAGGATGCGGTGAATCTTATAAGTGGCCCCTATATTGTTAACAGGGGCATCCCATCTCCTGTCCAGCATAGTGGATTTGAATCTTGCAGTGTAAATAATATAGTAAGTAGAATATATCAGAGATCCCAAGCAGATACTCCCATCTTTTATTAAGCAGAAAGTTGTCATTTCCCCTTTCAAGTGCATTTTGTGTGCTAAATTTTTTTTACTGACTTCCTCTTCACAAATAGCCTCTCTACTCCTCCGGAGTAGAAGTAAGGGCTGTGTGCATACTACCCTCCCCAGATCCCACTTGTGGAATTCCGCTACTACCCTCCCCAGATCCCACTTGTGGAATTCCGCTGGCTTCACAAAATTTGGTAAGCTTTGAGCATTGTGCAGATTACACTTTCCCGTTACTTAGTGGCAGAGCTAAGCTCCCTTCATCGCACATTATACTATGTAAATGGGGGCACACACTGATTTTTTGTACATACATATGTTTTTGAATCCTCTTGGCTGCTTGATATAAGAGAAGCTTTAACTATAGCGGTAAAGGAGTTGAAAATTACTTTAGGTCACAAATTGGAAATCAAGGTATAGCATTCTTGCATTTTCTTCAATCCCTTTGTTAGGATTCTCGGCTCTACCACTATCTTTATTTAGTGGCGGAGCTAAGTTCAATGAAGGGAGTTCAAAATATTATAGTGTAAATAGGATTCAGTGGAAGAATGACTAGTGACTTGGAAGCCAATAGGAATATATTCAGCTAGTTTCACTTCTTTCCTCTCCTAATACATTATGTCGCGACTTGGCAAATGTAAGTGGCAAGAAAAATGAAAGCTGATGGATCTTGAAGTGCATTCTTGTCCTTGGGCCTACACAAATGAAATGAAATGTGCTTCTCATTCTGAAATAGTAAGTAACACTTAACCCTGACTCCTACGTTTACTAATTAAGGCGGTTAGGCCTCTGGAAGTTTTCTCTGTAAACGAACTTTACTACTCGTCTCCCCCACCCTCACTCTCCGATAGCACGGGGCATAACTTCAACTATATATGCTGCTCATTTCATGTTAATTAAGACTTGAAGCATTCAATTTAACTACTAGCATAATATTCCTTCCTAGTGCCCGTCTCATATACTGAGTCTTTTCTATATATGGGCACATAACTACTAGCATATATAATATTCCTAATCCTCAAGCTTGATTTAATTTGTGCCTCATCATATGGCACGGGGCATATGCCTTGCGCGAGTAGAGCAACTCTTTATTTAGCCTTTAGCCTATGTCGTGTGTCCGTCGTCTATCCTATAACGCCCACAAGTGTCTTGCAATATAGCTCTTGTAGCTCGCATATATAATATAATACACCACACTCCACAACTGCATGCCTAGCTAGTCCAGCTTGCCCTTGCTTTGCATGGCTCATGAGCCCAAGTCATGCTCAACATATGAGGCTCCAGAAGTGGCATTTCGACTGTTTAATCAGCACGATGCTCCATATTTCAACTCTCCTTTATGAGCCCCAGGCCATCAAAGTTGTTGTTAATTAACTGTTTGACACTCTTAGAACATGCAATACAACATTTAGTCTCCTGCAATGTTCCTTTATTTTCTTTTTCCAGAGTATGAAGAACAAAAAAAATGAAAAGAAATTCTTATGGATGAAAGCTTGGAGCTTGAAGAAGATGACAAGTCTGAGGAGTGAGGAGGCTGCAAGCGTGAGAAATTGAGAATGAAGGTCTCTAAGCCCTAAGGTGGCTTTATATACTAAGGGTAATATTATAATTTTATAAAGCTTATAATTGAGCTTTTAGTTAAACCGTTAATAAGATTGAACAAACTGAGTCCTCAACCGATAATTTAGTAGTCAAATAACATTAAATTGGAACTATTAATCCAATAACGAAATACCGATAACCCAACAATATTTTTTTCAATTCAGGTTATCGGTTTTACTCGAAATATAGAACAGCCCTGCTCAAAAGCTTGATATCAATGTGTGCTCAGCGCAGTGGCGGATCCAGGATTTTAAGGTCGTGGGTGCTCACTCTCTGGCTATATAAAAAAATTGGTTCAAGGAAGAATCGATCCCTTGACCACTTCATATTTGTGCACTCTATTCTCACCTCTTAACTAAAGCACCCAGAAGATTTTTTGTTTAATGGGTGCATCCTAGTTCTTTATAACAGTATTCCCTGTATTTTCTATATAATTATACAGAGTTTGCGTCGGGTTAACGGGTGCTTCAGCACCCGGTACTCAACACGTGGATCCGCCCCTGGCTCAGCGGCAGAGCCAAAAACCTATGTAAGGGGTTTCTAAAAGATATTAGAATGTCACACTTTGGATTTGAGGTTTCGAACCTATGATCTAAAATAATTTTAAAACCCCTTTTACTTCTCCATTAGAATTTTCTCTTATGTTAGGAAAATTCGACAATTTATATATAATTAAAAGAATTTTTTTTGTCCTATCTATATCACATAATTGTGAATTTATATATAATTAAAAGAATTACTTTTTGTCCTATCTATACCACATAATTTTCTGACGAAGAAAATTCAGCTTAACAGCCAATAAGTGCTACCTGCATAATTGACACTCGTGTAGTCTACCCGAAAGCAACGTTAAGAGTGCCAAAACATTGCACGAAGACAGCAGCCCATAATATTTTTCTCATGCGTTACTCCTACTTCCTTCTCAACTGATTTTTCCCCTAGTCTAGAAGAATCAAGAAAATTCTTCACCACCGAGCAACATACATACAAATCCGAGTATAACGTAAACCAAAACTAAAAAAATAAATAAAAAAAAACTACAACATTTCCATCTCCACTAAAATACAATCATATTCTTCAACTTCGAAATCCGTGCCACCGAGTTCCTTATAGGACATGTTTAAAAGACCACATGAGGCTTTGCCTCTTAATTTCGTCACCTAAAAATAGAACTTTTTTTATCTCATCTTATGAAGCCAAGTAGGATTGCCAAGTGCCTCTTTCTTCTTATTGCCTAGTGTACCTCTTTCTCACGTTTCTACGCCTTACTTGATACTTCCTTTATTGTTTTTGTCTAGAAGTTTCCAGAGAATTCTTTAAAACCAAGCAATACACATTAGGGAGCATCCACCTTCTGACCTATGAGTTCACGTGACCTTAATAAATTTTGTTTAAATAATATAAATGTGTTACAAAAAATTTATTAAATACCTATAAATATTTAAACGTAAACTCAATTACTATTGAAAATTTACTGAAGATCGTTACAGAAACCTATAAATATTATATTCTGGATCTGATAAAAAAACTTTTCCTCAACTTTTCCATATTATTTTAAAATCCACCTCTTTAATACACCCCACACTATCTCCCTCTATTTTTCATCACTGTCATCATTATCTTTCTAATCTTCTACTCTCTGCTTCTTCTGTTTCTTTTTTCATATTCCTTCTTAGAACCCCCAAAAAAAATATGGCGCCACCTGGCTCATTTGGAAACAATATTACTGTTGGTTCATTTGAGGCTTTTCTTCAAGGCTGGTTATTACGCCAAGAACAATTCTTGAATGAACTTAGAATAGCACAAAACACATTTGATGAATCACAAGAGGGTGTTATTAAAAACCTTATTTCACGTGTCCTAGCTCATTACCAAGAATACTTTGAAGAAAAATCAAGAATGTCTCATAGAAATGTATTCCACGTGTTTTCTCCTGCATGGTTTACTCCATTAGAAAAAAGTTACTTATGGATTGCAGGGTTTAAACCGGGTTTAGCTTTTTCCTTGGTAATGAATTCTGTGGTTGATTTGAGTGAAAATCAAGTCGAGAGAATTAATAGGCTGAAAATTGAAACAAGGGTCCAAGAGAAGATTCTTATGGATGAGTTGGCCAAAATTCAAGAAAGTGTGGCAGCCCCTCCGTTTATGGGACTAGCACAACAGTTCGGAGCTGAACTCCTCGTAGGTATTGAAAGTATGACTATCTCATCTAAAAATTTAAATATTTAGATAAAATATACTTTTTGTTATTTACTTTGACTTTGGTCCTAGGACATTTTGTCCCCTCTAATTTTATGTTATAACGTGATCATTTTATTTAAAAGTTTGAATTGTTAAATATTAATAATTATTTAATTATATTATGCCATAACAGGGGAAGGTGGAGAAATAAGAGAATTGGATGAAAATATAGACACACTAAGATCTGCTTTGGAGAATGTGATAACAGATGCAGATAGATTAAGGACAAGAACAGCAGAGAGGGTGGTAGGGATATTAAATCCTTTTCAGAGTTTGGGGTTTTTGACAGCTGCAGCACAACTTCAGTTGAGAATAAGGATGTTGGGAATGCAGAGAGAAGCAGAGAGGCAGCAAATGCAAACTTCAGATGGTCGGTAGATTTTTAATTCACTTTTTTTTTTGGGTAATTTTTAAAGACTGAATCATGATAAGTTAGAAGCTTTGTGTTGGTCATGAGACTTGTTTGATAATATTTATAATATAAAGATTTTATTAGTTATATCAATATTAGGCTTATTTTGTAGCAGTAGGCTATGTTCTACGGGCTCTTCAATGTTACTTGGTTTGTGCCGATTCTAAAAAAATAATGTGTTTTCGTAGAATTCGATACGAGGACAACGATATTTTTAAAAAGTTCTAACAATATACATAAGTAACACTCGAGTGAATGTTTTACCATTTTGCTTTTATAAGACGTTACTTTCTTCTTTTATCTTTGGGATTATGTTTTAATTAATTGGCTCTATTTGTCTTTTTCCATAAGAGTTTTTACCTTGTTGCCTTCATTAGATGTAAACTTTTTGTAGTCTTTGGATTGTGTTTTAACTGCCTCTATGTAGCTTGTCTTTTTCCTAGTAGTTCTTTTTAAAGAAGGGAAAGAATTACTGCACAGCAGGACGAGAGGAGTATTTTTTTTCTAACACTCCAACTTTATCTTTACCCATTTATTTCTTTGAGTTTTCGTCTTTTTCGGGACCCTTCATATATGAACGCGAAAGGCTTAGCGAGTGAATCGAATAACTCACACAGAGTAGAGGCGATTACAGGAGTTACTGCATTGGACAATTAAAGAACTCATAATTTTAGGATATGTAAACAAAATCAAGTGATGGACCACAAACAAATCGTTATCGTTTTTTCGTTGCTATACAATATTTTAAATTTATTTATCAAAATTATTTTAATTTTATATATTATTCGTCGTAAATAGGGATTACTTACAAAATATATATATTCCATCTTAAAAGACCCCCAATTCATTATTAGTGCCTTCAATCAAGAGATTTAGTTATACCCTTTTTCTTTTTTCACTCCTTTCTTCCCTCTTCTCTCCAAATCGAACTTGTATTTAGGAATTTCTGTTTGAAAATTATTTCGTGATACGTTCGTCAAAGCCATGAGATACTGTTGAAGTTGTCATCTTTTTTTTTTTCAAAGAGCAGAAATTTAAATTGCAAATAATACAAGCAATAAGTCTTAGTTTTGAACATCAATACCTCTGTATCTAATGATCTCGACACCCAAGTAGTCAATAGACCCTTGGACAGTACATGAGGCTTTCCAACTTGAACGCGAACAGCAGATACTTGGGAATACCTAGGGGTGGGCATCAGTTGGTTCGGTTCGGTTTATTCGGTTTTTGGTTTTTGATTTTAATAACCAAAACCGAACCATAATAACTTCTGTTTGGTTTATTCGTGTTCGTTTCGATTTTTCGGTTTTAAGCCACGACAAAAATAGTATGGAACAACGAAAATAAATTACTTGTTGACAGAAAAAAGACAAAAGAAATAAGGAATCCCACCAAAATACTTGTTGATAGAAAAAGACAAAAGAGATATTCTTTAATAACGTATAAGTTGTCAACTTATATTTAAGTAAGTCTGTTATTGTTATACGTACTGTATACAACATTAATAACGTATAAGTTGTTCTTATATTATTGTTTTTCGATGTTAATATCATTTCCTGTTTTAACATCGAAACATGAGGGTTGAAAATATATTTTTTAATTATTTAGACTAATCTCTTTTTGTTATTGTTAAGTAACAATGAAACAATGGTAGTAATAACTTAGCATACTCACACAAGCTTAATTTTTATAAGAAAAATTTCCAAAGACTTATAAAATTTCATGGACAAAAATATATTTTAAAAAATTCAAATATATATATATATATATATATATATATATATATATATATATATATATATATAAACTAACGGGTCCTTAGTTTTTTTTTTCCACAAAAAAATAATAGTTGACCAGAAAATAAAACAAGGAAGAAAAAGTATCTAAAGACTAAGCAAAAGAATTCTGAAAATCAAAAGAAAGTTTCTGTCAACAAATATGAATTTTAGGGGTGGGCATATTAAAATTCGATTTTTCGGTTAAATCGATAAATCGAACCGAAAACCGAACTTTAAAAAACTATAAACCGCAAACCGAAAATCAAAACCGAAAAAACTAAAATTTTTGGTTCGGTCGGTATTATGCCCACCCCTAGGAATACCTGATGAGGATTGTCGATGCAATGAGCTGAGCCACAAATTCTGACAGATTTGTAGAGGGCCCTTCCATCACCTCTTTCAGTACTATTTTGGTATATATCAGAGTAACTTAGAGTACCTGATAAGCAGTTAGATTTACCAACAGCTCGAGATCCGTCCAAGCATCGACATCCACCAGGAACTTCTGGCCTAACTCCCTTTCTTCTTGCTTCACTCCACCCAAATCATTCAGTTCCCATCAATATTCAAGTTTTTCCGTTCAAACAAATATGAATCAGTGTACATGTATCGATTTGGAATTAATTCTCTATTTTTCTTTCCTTAATAAATCAACTGAGGAAAGAACAATATATAGTACATCAACATACAAATTAAAAGTAAATTTCATACAAATTTAATGCAAATTTGAATATCTACAACAACATACATAGTGAAAACAAATTTCATACAACTAATTATATATTATACAACTTATTTATAACTTATCTACAACTTTCATATATTATCTCTACCCAGTTAAATATAACTACTATATCCTACAACTTAAATACAATTTTTATACAAATTTTATAAAATATGTCTTTCGTATATTTTGTATCTGATTATACATAGTAAAAACAAATTTCATACTAATTATATATATACAACTTATCTACAACTTTCATATATTATTTTTACCCAATTAAATACAAATACAATATTATAAAACTTAAATACAATTTTTATATAATATGTCTTTTGTCTATTTTATAGCTGATTTATATATATTTTGTATGTGGTGTGTGCTTCTTCCTCTCCAAAATTCCAATCACAACTTACTCTTTAGTACAATTTTGATACATATCAACAACTTTATGTAAAAAGATAGTATTGATAATTTAAATACAAATTTTATACAACGATTCATACATTATACAACTATTTTTCAACTTTCATACAACATTCAAATAAAAAAAAATATAACTGCAACATAATACAATATACATACGATTATACTACAACTTTATTACAATTTCGTAAGTATATTGTATGTCATTCTTCTTCTTCTTCTTCTTCTTCTTCTTCTTCGACGAGTTTCAATCTGAAATTCAACCAAAATCAAGTCTAATCTTCACCAAAATACCCTTAAAATTGAGATATAAACTCCAAACAATATTTCCAATTGTTTGTAACAAAACCCAATCCAAGCAAATAATGATTTTTGAAAACCCAATTCAATTTAAAGCTTCAAAGCTTTTTAATGGCTGTCAATGGTGGAGAGTCAAACACCTTCAAAATTTAATGATTGACAATTTCAATTTGAACACCAATTGTGCAACATGAAAGAAAATTGCTAAGTTAAAATGATTGAAATCCATTGATGAATTCTATTAAAACTCTATACAACAAGAAAACATAAAAGACAGAGAACATCAAATGAAGAAAAGTTAAGGGAAAAAACAGAAAAGGAGGGTAGAGAGACGAAGAGAGAGACAGATAGAAAAAGTGGGCAAGTATAAATGGATAAGAAAATAACTGATATTCCTTATTCACTTTCTAATATGAAGGGATACTCATTTAAACCTTATTTGTATATAATTGATAAATTGTATATGACCATGTAAATAAATTGAAACTTAAGTAGAGAAGGTAATAAGATTTCAAATAGCGTATAGGAAGGTAAAAGTTCCTTGTCTTTTCTTCTAACACTAGTGGAGGAGTAGCTCAGGCTTTGTCTGGGCCCAATGTGAATAAAGTTATTTTATTTTATTGTACATTCTGCTACCTTTCCAATTTTAACCATAATATTCTAAGAACTTTCACCGGTGAGGTCTGCGCCAGTAATTTGGATTATGAAAGTAAACTTTAGTTTGTAAATCTATCCACTCTAAGATTTAAGTCTCGAGTACTATATACATTGAAAGTAAATATTTTAATACTATTAAATATGTTTCATAATGTAGTTTGCTTTCGCCATCTTTTTCACTCATAGCCAGGCAAATAAACTAATGAATATTGTAGAATACTGCTGCTTAAATTTTAGCACAGAACTCACTTAACGTGAATCTTACAAGATTTTAACCAACGACATCCCTGATCCATCACATCTCTACATGACATGTCTTACTTCTATGTATGTAGCAAGAGAATAAGTGATAAAATTTATTTTCATGTTACTGTCTGTATTGATTGTCCGTTTTTAGTAAAAATTGATTTTCAATAGCTATTACGTTGCATGTTTATTTATTATAGTAAAAAGGTCTCTTGTAAAGTTATTTTCGCTTACATAATTATCTATTTTAGTACTTCCGAGCACTTAAAATATTCTTAATATTGAGCATTTGCAAATGGACATATAATTCGTGTCTATGTGAAGGCACCAACTCTCCAGATGCCATGAAGTAGTTTTTACAAGAGATATGAAGCTGAAACATACCAAAATGATGTTGTTCCCCTTATATTGTTAAATGGCAAGTACAAAATGATGTTATTCCATATAGCTAGGAACTATTAACTTAGTTACAGCAAGAAAAGTGGCAGCAATGGTGGTCCTCTTGGTTAGAAGAGCTAACTTTTCACTATCATTTATATCTATCATCTCCTCTGTAATATTAGTTTGGTTAGCCTCCATATGGCAACAAACTAAATATTGGCCAAAGAGAGTATAATTTAGTACAAATTAACCATGAACTTTCTCTACATTATCATTCAGAAAAACATACCAATGACCTCAAGTTCACACTTCTCTTTCGGAAATCAAGTAATGAATGTGAAAACTATAAGGCAAAAAAGTTTAGCTTAAACATGTGCACAACCATCTATTTCTAGTTTTCTACTTGCCCTTTCCAATTGAAAGCAAGCATTCATTAAATAAATCTCATCCTTTTTAATTGGTACTATATGAAATTTATAATCTAATTATAAAATCCTCCAAACCTAAAGTCCTACCGCCATCACAAAGTGCAAATTTATTAAAGGAGAGCTAGGGATGTTTCATATTATACAATATGCGTTTCCACTTGAATACTTTCAGTTTTGCAAAGATATCTCTATTGGAGTACTTAATCATAAATTTGAATCCAAAGTAAAAATATATATAGTACTATCTTTTCCCTATAAAACCATGTTAAACGTGTGGTTTAACCAGGCCATCGTATGATGCCTAACATTATCCAAAATCTGGTATTAACTTTTCCAAATAGCAAGGGGGGATTACCAAGCAATACAATTTTTCCTCTAGTTGATGCTAATTGGCAACTAATATGATAAAAACTTGTGGCAGATTAATCACAACAATACGTCCATAAAACACGCGAATTTAGTAGCCAACAGTGACAGAAAGTAAATCATACGTAAAGAAACAGAGAAGTAGATGCACTATCATAAAAAGAAAAGAAAAATCACAAAACCTCTAGACAAAAAAGGGCAGCCCGGTGCACTAAACTCCGGCTATGAGCGGGGTTTGGGAAAAGGCCGGACCACAAGGGTCTATTGTATGCAGCCTTACCCTACATTTCTGCAAGAGGCTGTTTCCACGGCTCTAACCTGTCACCTCCTGGTCACGTGGCATAGTTACGTCAAAGCTTCCCTTCACAAAACCTACAGACAAACTTGTGAAATAGTAACAACTTGTCATTTGATCAGAATCAAAACACAATAGTCTCTTTGCTTCCATTAATTATTGCAAAAGGAAAAAAAAAATCTTAACACTTTGAGTTCTGTAATAAATTCAAATTCAAACTCCAAAGCAGAATGAAGCATAAATCTATATTTGCTTTATTAAATATATAACATGAGAGGTGCTATATATATAGAATGAGAGTGAATTGTAATCAGAACTACACCTTTCTCTGTTGTATAAATAGAACCAGCTGGCGACACGTAAACAATAGAATGAAGACTACAATTCCAGCTTCAGATGCTTTCAAGGAGAGGAGCGAGTTGATGTTTATCCCGACATTGTTTATCTACAACAAGAAAATATGGAAATAACATGGTTGCGGAGTTAATCTATGCGTATGAGCATTGATAAAACAAAGAAAGCAATTAGAAACTTCACAATCACTTTAGGATGTAATCAAATTTTATCTTAACTTTTTTATTTACGCAACTAATTGCAAGTAGTAGTTGAAATAATTAACCATTATAATTTTCTTACTGCAAAGAAAAATATTTACAACATATAAATGAGCTCAAAGAGTTTGAGTTAGCTTTCAATGGATCACCTAGAGTTAAAAGAAGAAAAGGAAGATCCTTCGACGCATTCGATTCTGATACAATCACAACCTCCATCGAGAGGGCAAATTGCCATAGACTTAAGGCATGGAACAAAGGTGCGCGAATAATTACAAATTGAAATAACACAGTTGAAGTGCAAATTATTAAATATACAGGTAGAAACTTGAAATTTGTCTATCAATTTCAAGAACAAAATACAAAGTAACTGAACATAGACTATAATTAATTAGTTAATTACTCAAAAACCTTCAGCAATTGGCTATGAGCATACCAATTAAAAGCAACCCGTTGAGTTCCAAAAATGTGAAACCTTGATTGCACCAGTCAGTGAACCTCAAGCCTTTTAAAATTCACCACTTTAGAGAGGAAATCCCATCCATGCAAGAGCAAGAACTTTTTAAGGACGAAATCGTTATGTCATAAACTGCAACTTCCGTGAACAGCTTATGTCAAAATTTGCGTTACGGAGTTTATCCAAACTCGCTGACCACGAAGATCTTCTACTGGGGAATTTCGTCAAATACATAGGTGGCATTTATCACTATTTTTGTCCTAGATGGAAATTTTCACAGAGTAGAGAAGTACTACTCAAAACTTAAAATCCACACACAAATGGAAAATTGGAGACATCCGATAAGTGAAGATTTCTGATAAGTTCCACTTAGAGTTTTATCTCTTTGAAACCCTTGAAGAACAGTTGAAGAATGTGTTTATTCGCTGGGGTTGGAGGGAGAGGGACTCCGTGTCTCTGTAGAAACTCCATTCAATTGCCCATAAAATGAACCAAATAGTAAAGTACAATGTACAGTGCTCTTTGTACAACCCATTAGCGTTGTAGGGACCAATATGGAATAAAGTCAAATTTTATGATTGTTTTGTAATTTCACAGCTCCTCCCGGCTCCCGATTCCCCCTTATTAATAGTAGTAACTATACTAGTTTTCTATCATTAAATTAACGTACTGATGCCCTTTGTCCTTGGCTTTTTCTTACTTTGCAGGATATTTTTGACTAAATCCACACGTCATTCAAATAAGCAGGATAAATGGGTACACTTAAATAATTTTCTTGGACATATACTTAGACCACTAACCTCCATAGATAAATCTAAATTCTTGCGGTTTTCCCCTTTTTTAGTCAGCATTTTCTACGACAATAACGATTATGTCTATGTGAACTTGCTCATATCCAGCTACATACACCAATTACATTGTATAGTTAGGTAATTTTTTTTTAAATATATATATATATACTATATAATGATATTTCTTGACTTCTTGATGAGTTTATTTCTTTATGTTTTGACTCCCCTTAGTGAAAATCCTGACTCCGCCACTGCTCGTATCATTGATCTCATATATGAAATTATGCCTATGTGAATTTGCTTTTATTGTTGATTCCAAATTCAAATAAGGAGCAAGTTGCAGTAGGTTAACCACTAATATAAAACTTGTCCATTCATTGATGAAACCCCATAATATTAATGTTGATTGTTTCTACAAAATTATAAATTGAATAGGACACATCATATTTAGACTTCCTTCTAACAATGAAGTCTCAAACGAATATTACTGTCTTTTCTCGATCTCTTTCAAGAGTTACAAAACGTAACTACATAGTGCAACATATTTTATAAGTTCTCAACTCAGTAGCAACTTGCATTCAGGCCTAGTGTTTTCCAGAAGGGGACAATTAAAATTAATTGACCAAAAGCAAAAATAAATATAAAAAAGAAACAAATTTGGAGCTCCACGTGGAAACAGATAGGTTCAAGAATTTGTGGTCACTCGAATTCCGCAATCAGCAGCAAGCAATAGTAGCATCACTCAAAAGCAGTTGATAAAAATACAGTTCAATTAAAAAGAAAGAAAAATATGAGGTATTCATCCCCGTGCCTCTCGCATGCTAAGCGAGTGCTCTACCATCTGAGCTACCGTCTTCTTGTATTTACTTCAGGGAATATCTCAATTTCCTGACATGTTTTTTTTCCTTTAAAAGATGGAGGGCACAAAAACTGAAAAAGTAACGTATAATAGAGCAGCAAAACTATATGTTTCTTAACATCTTTGAATAATATTAAGGAAAAAAACTACCATATATAGGCTGTGTTTGATATAAAGAAAAATGTTTTCGTAGAAAACAAGTGATTTTATCAGTTATTTTTGGTTGGTGAGTAAAAATTTTTTTCTGAAAAATATTTTCTAATGTTTGGTTAGAGAGTAGAAAATAATTTTTAGGAAAATAATTTTTTATGCTACTCTCCTCATCCCTCCCCTTCCCTCCTCCCTCCCTCCCCCAAATACCTAACGTTTTCACGACTCTATTTCTTCAAGAATTTAATTTTTTCGTTGAAAATTCACACAAACCCAAAAAGAACTAATGTGATGCTTTACTTTTTTACGCAAAAACAACGTTGAAATTTGTGCTCCATAACTAAAAAGAAAATACTCTTTTTTTGATTCAAAAAATAAGTACTCTTTCTACAACATGAAAATAAAGTACTCATTTGTTGAAATAAAAGAAAATTCTTTTTCTACATCGTGAAAAGAAAATACTCATTTTGTTGAAATGAAAGAAAATATATTTTTTCAACATCATGAAAAGAAAGTACATTTTTTGTTAAAATAAAAAAAATACTATATTATGAAAAGAAAATACTCATTTGTTGAAATGAAAAAAAAAGTACTCTATCTATAACATGAAAAGAAAGTATTACTAATAATATTTCTATTTAGGGTGGGAGGTGNGGTAGGTATGGGTGTGGGGCTGGGTTGGTGGGAATGGGGAATAGGGTGAGGAAGAAGAGTATTTGAAAATATTTTATATATATATATATATATATATATATATATATGTATGTATGTATGTATGTATGTATGTATATATGTGTTTGTGTATATATGTATATGTTGTTGTTGCTACAACTTAAGTTTTAATATAGCATTACATCTTATAGCACTATACATTTTGTTTTAAATTACCGACCAAAATCGGTCGGTATTAGTGGTCAAAATGGTCAAACACTTATAGATTATTGTTACTTACAATCTACGTATATATAACATCCTATATTGTATATATATTTATACACACACACACACACATATATATATATGTGTGTGTGTGTGTAATATTACAATTTAGGATGTTAAATCAATTAAATATTATGTGCATATATGTATATATACATACACACATAGGATAAGTGTCCATATAAAAGTAATTAAAAACACACCAACACATACATACATATATATATATATATATATATATCAATTAAATATTATTTATTTAAAAGCTATTTATATAAATTGACTAAAACCGACCGACTTCGATTGATATTTTCATTAAATTAATTTTTAAAAATATTTAAAATTGAAATACTGACCGATTTCGGTCGAAAATGTGTGGCCAAACAGAAAACACGAACTTAAATATACCGACCGCAGTTTTCGGTCAAAATGCGTTGAAAATTACCGACCGATTTCGGTCGAAAATATCGACCGTCTGCGGTCGATAGTCGTTAATGATCATTATTTTTTCGACGAATTGAAAACGGTCGGAAATCGGTCTGTTTTTATTGGATTCCGACTAATTTTGGTCGGTTTTTCTGGATGCTTTTTGATAGTTTTTTGATAGTAATTTATAAATTACGAAATACAATGTACAAGATGATTTTATCTTTCTAATAAGGACAGATTTTATTTTGGATCAAATACTAAAAACTTTATTTAACCAAGTAAAATATTTACAACCGCTAGTTCTTTTTGTGGACTATAAGAAGTTCCAACCTATTATATAGTCAAAAGAAAGTGTTTACTATCTATACCTGCTATGTCTAACAAGGAAAAGTGTCTAAACTATTAAGTTTCTTCCTCCATCTGTTTTGTCATTGTCCTCTAATATGCAGTTGGAGTACAATATTCCGATAATGTATTTGCTATCCTGCTTCTGTCCTTGGAGTCTGCGAGCATTGCGTTCTCCCCATAAAAGAATTTTTTCTGCTTCATTCACATTTTCTCTGTTCTACTTTTGACACCCTGCCTAATGGATTGGTTTACAATAATTTTGAAACAAACATAAAAGAAATATTGAATAAGTAAATCATTCATTATAATATATAAAAGTATAAGTATTCCAAAAATACATCATAAAATGTATTAAAATTTCAAGTAGTATTTTACATTCACTCAATACAAGGAAAATAACTACAATAAATCCTAGAAATTATGTTCAACGAGCACTTGCATGAATCTGTGGAGAGTGTTACTTCCATTTGGTGATTCTTTCTAGGTTGTTAGGCGATGCAACGTATTTCTTATATTCTGTGCCTACAAAATAAAATGAAGCAATAAGCAAGAAATAATCAAAATTCAATCATGATGTACGTAATAGAAAGACAAATTGCAAGCATGTCAAAGGGTCGTGGTACAAACTAATATATTCACATTTCTTAAACTGCTGAATATATGGGTTGTAGGTGGCAGATATAACCTGCAGAATCTTTAGTCTACTACTTTAACCATTCAAGATAAGAATCTAGAGAAAGAGAGGAGAAGAACAGAGTTACCTGCACAAATCAGAGAAGTGGAATGCATCATTAATTAACATGTAAAAGAAGAAGGAAAAACAAGATCCTGCCAACATTCCTGCCCTTATTCCTTTTTCTTTTTCTATGCCAACATATGAAATCACTCGTGCTTGAGACATTCGAGCTTATACCATGTCTATGCTGACCCGTGGAAGTTGTAGTATATTGACTTGTCTTAATTAGTTTACCCTACAAGTATCCAAGAGCAAGTGCCATATTCATATCTAACTATCATACTTTTTGACATGTTTGTCAAACAGGAAATGACTTTGTACCCAAAAATTTACAAACTGAATATAAATATGCTAATATAATAATTTTCTTTGAAGAGTGTGCATGATTATGCTAGTTTATCTATAGTCATACATCGACCAAGGAAGCAGTTTAATGCAAAGAATATCGGTTTCCTGAGTGTGAGTGGTAAAGTGACAGCAGGATGCCTTGGCAATAGGGGCGCCATGATCAGCCCTTTAATTTCCACCTTTTGGTATTGAAGGGTGAATGATAAGTAAGCCTTCTTAATGCTGAACTACCCTCCCTGCACAAATTAACTTCTGTAATTCATTCAGAGGATCCACACTTAACAACTATTGTTTAGCATCAATTATCTTCCTAATAAGCCAGCATGCCTGTTTAGGAGTCTGCATATTAACCAGGTCCCATCCTTTAATATAAAAGCTATGGATCCATTGTACCTATAGGATATCATATCAATTGCCCATATTTACATCCATTCGATTATATTCAAACCCCCTACTGACTTTGGCGTACACAACTTATCCCAAGCCATTAATGTCGGCCTCTTTGAAGCTTCAGTGTTCCCAGTCCGATCCGCAGAAAAATTCTGCAGACACTAGCGAATAATTATATCACCTGAGGCCAGTAGGTTTGTATTTCAAAAAGGATGCTCTTCATTAGTTACACTCTTAATTCCACTGTATGATAAAAATTCATTTGTCCAGCATCTTATTCTAGCTGTGTTCCTTTCCACCAGTGGTACACATTGCTGCACTGAATCTTCCCAAGGTACTTAAAAGACATCTCCCCTCGGACAATTGTGTTTCTAAAAGAATCAGCTCCTCTTATCGCCTGTGAAGCATGATATACAGACAACTCTTATCCAGATTAGCCTTAAGCCCAGAGACAACAGAGAATTAAGGGTTCTGTTTGGAAAGCCACCCAGTGATTGAAATTGGTGTAATTACACAATATAGTAATTACGATGACATGTTTGTTAGTCATAACGTAATTACAGTTAATTACAAACGTACTGCTTGGTTGCACAAGTGTAATTACACTGTTAGATTAAATTTTTAAGGAAGTAATTATCAAAATTTAAAAGTTAATATAATAAATATATGCCTATAAATAATTTTTTAATGATATAAAATTTAGTATTTAAGATGCATATTTTTTCTTGAATATATATTAATTAGTAATCATATATTTATAACTAATATTGTAAGAATAATTGATATATATTTTCCAAATTAATAATATTTAGTTTAATTAATTATAAAAATTAAAAACATACATTTTGTAATAACACCATGGAATGCATGTTTGAAAAAATAAATTAATTTTATAAATATAATGTCATAACTGTGTACGGGTAAAATCGAGGGCTAGGTCTACCCCGATTCCCCGATTAGAGAACGGAGGGGGAGCACAGAGCCGGGAAGTTGCAGTCAAGGTTAAAAGCCTTTCGTATCAAGACCCCGGAAGAGTGAACGGTATATCTGACGTCGGACATGGTAAAGTGACACGTCTGAGCCGAGTGCGAGTTCCAGACCTTGGGAGATACAGCGAACGGTTATGCATGATGGATAGAGGGCCGTGATACCCGCCCTCAATTGGATATCACGGTGCGAATATCGCTCGATGTTGATTATGAATCAACAATTACCGGGAAAAGAAGATTTTTATCCTTTTTAGACTTATAATAGGGCTGAAACTCTCCTACTATATAAAAAGAAAATTTTTCTTGTATCAACCACATTATGACACATGATTCAAGGTAAAAAAAGTTTATTTTTTACCTCCTAGCTACTGTTAAGAGTTTTGCTCATTTGTTCTATTCTTCATTCACGACTGGGAACGAACCAAGGGTCCAATTGAGGATAAGGTCATTGTTCAACCTAAGTTCAAGCTTGGTCAAAACATTGCAACTAGTTTGATCATTTATTTCATTTTTAATTCATTCGTGTTGAATTAAATCACATATCATTAAAACTATGTGCAAATTTAATTGTTACCCAATTTTGGAGTAAAAAGTTTGGCGCCCACTGTGGGGATAAGGATAATAGTGGTGATTCGACACGAATCACCATAACACACCTTATTTTATGCTTATCCTTTGAAATCTTAATTTCAGGTCAGCCCAAAAATGTCTAACTCTCAGTCTGTTCACTTGAACGTTGATGCTGAGTCTGGCTATCACGGCGAAAATAATAATTTAGTGCCCTGCAATAGTGTGTTTCCTGCCGATCCCAACAGTGTCCCAGCTACCGACCCGGTCGATGCTAACTCGCAGGTGGCCATTAACGTCAACTTGCCAACTGATCCCGAAAACAGTGTTTGCGGGGGACCCCGACCAACGGCTTGAGAAGCGCCCAAAGGCGAAGGTAATGAGGTAAGCCTACGACTGATTTTCGAGATGCTGCAGGCTAAACAAGCGGCAATATCACAGCTGTCGAGTCAAAACCAGGCCCCAAAAAGGGTGGAGCCCGAACAATCTTGGGAAAGTGCCCGAAGAGACGAACAAATTATTAAGAGACCGGGTGAAGCCGAGCCCGGGGTGAGTCCCGAGGTAATGAAAATGCTCGAAGCGTTGACAAAATGGGTGGAGTCAGGTGATAAAAGGATTGAGGCTAATGACAAAAAGGTAGAAACACATAATTCCAGGGTCGATCAGATCCCGGGAGTACCCCCAATATTGAAGGGGCCGGATTCTAAGAAATTTATCCATAAGACTTTTCCTCCAAGCGCGGCACCAAAGCCTATCCCAAAGAGGTTTTGCATGCCTGAAATCCCCAAATACAATGGGATCGCGGATCCAAATGAACATGTGACCTCCTATACATGCGCGATCAAGGGGAACGACTTGGAAGACGATGAGATCAAGTTGGTATTACTGAAGAAATTTGGGGAGACTTTGTCCAAGGGAGCAATTATATGGTATCACAACTTGCCCCTAAATTCCATTGACTCGTTTGGAATGCTTGCAGATGCTTTCGTAAAGGACAATGCCGGGGCCATCAAGGTCGAGACCAGAAAGTCAGATCTCTTCAAGGTCAAACAAAGGGATAACGAGATGCTTAGGGAGTTCGTGTCAAAGTTCTAGATGCAATGGATGGACCTACCACCGGTTGTAGATGATTGGGTCGTTCAGGCACTCACTCAAGGGCTCAATCCCCGAAGTTCCTTGGCCTCTCAACAGATAAAAAAAAATTTAGTGGAGTACCCGACGGTAACCTGGACCGACGTCCACAACAGGTACCAGTCGAAGATCAGGGTCGAGGACAACTAACTAGGAGCCCCTTCTGAATCTGTTTACCCAATCGGTGCGGATGATAGGTCCAAGAGAGCCATTGATCATGAGCCAAGATCGGTTCGAGATTGGTATCAACCATAGAGAACGAATCTAAGAGGAAATGGATCTGGGCGTCACCCTCTAAGGAATGAGAAGAGAAGCAATCGAGGGACCAGTGGCTGAGGTCTGATGAGAAAAAATAGGTTTGATAGGCCGCTGGGGAGTAGGGAAGCACCGAGATTATTGGAGTACAACTTCAATGTGGATGCTGCCAGCATTGTGTCAATCATAGGGTGCATCAAAAAGACCAAACAGCTACGACTATTACAGTACGACCCTACCCCAGAGAGATCCTAATTTGATGTGTAAGTATCACAACACTCATGATCACATGACCGAAGATTGCCGACAGTTGAGAGAAGAAGTTGCCGGTTATTCAACAATGAGAACCTCCGAGAATTTCTGAGCGAGCGAGCGAGCTAAAAGCCACTTCAGGAACAGGGATGCCAACAAACAAGTCGAATAAGAGGAACCTCAGCACGTGATCAATATGATCATCGAAGGGGTCGATATCCCCCAAGGACCAATGATGAAATGCACTAAAGTATCTATCACAGGGGCAAAACGCACTCGGGATCATATTCCGGATGGAGCAATTTCGTTCAGCGACAAAGATGCTGAGAGCATCGTGCAGCCTCAAAATGATGCACTGGTAATATCTGTACTTATCAATAAATCTCGAGTTAAACGTGTGTTGATTGATCCAGGTAGCTTGGCCAACATCATCAGATCAAGGGTCAAGGGTCGTAGAGCAATTTAGGTTCGGCAGTCTGGGGATTGAACGGATTTAACATGGCGTGTGAGACCACGAAAGTTGAGATAACCTTGCCAGTAAACACCGCTGGGACAATCCAAGAAACGAAGTTCTACGTGATCGAAGGAGACATGAGGTACAACGCGCTGTTCGAAAGGCCGTGGGTACACAACATGAGGGCGGTACCCTCGACCTTGCACCAGGCGTTGAAAATTCCCACACTGGGGGGGGGGGGGGGGGGG
>MCJB01048018.1:67054-83560 GCA_002018475.1 Nicotiana obtusifolia
GGGGGGGGGGGGGGTGTCTGTTCGGACACTCTTAAGGAAAGGGGATGAGTTTTGGACCGTTGGATTAATTTTAAGGGACGGCTGGGATTAGAAGAGGTGAAACGAGGTCGTTTTGGTTTAGGGGAAAATTGGATTGAGCGAGATTTGTGGGCAAATTTGGGCCACTAAAGTTATTTTGGCCCAATTCGAAGCAAAGCCAAACAACCTTCTTATTTCCTTTCTTTGTTTTTTTTTTATTTTAAATTCTAACCGAGTTAATTAAAATCCTAAATTAAATCCTAACTCAAATCTTATTTGCAAAATTAAACCTACTTACTTATTTGCTAACAATTAACTAATTTAATTAACTAATAATGCATGCAACATAACTTATGTATTTTTGTTGTGATTTTCATGTATTAATTCTCCAATTAAGTAATTAATTCCTAAAAATGCAATTAAACCTAAAATGATAAGGAATGAATATTTGAAGATTTTTATGGTTTGTTTCTATAATTTTAAGATATTAAATATGCGCAATAATGCAACTAAATACAAATAAACAATTAAAAAGAAATTCCTAGAAATTCTATAAAATAAAAAATAATTAAAAAAAAAATTATTTTTGTGGATTTTATAGGAGTATATTCGTAGGGCAAAAATTACGTGCTCTTCAGACTGGCCAGTTGGTGCTGTAGGTGCTGTAGGATTTGGGCCTGGGTGATGCTGGTCAATCAACATGTCAAATAAAATGTCTTCAACTGCTGTAAGCTTGGTTACCTAGCTCTGAAGCTCGTCCACTAACTTCTTAGAGGGCTTGCCTGTTTCTCATCTTCTTTACCTCTTTACCCAACTCTTTGATCACTGACCCATGTTGCACTAGAGTGGCCATGATTGTGTTCTGATTTTCCAGGAGCTTCTTCAAAGTTTCTTCAACTGTGGGGGAATCTATGGTGCCAGAATGGATGACTATGCTGCAACATGACTGGATATGTCAGATAGCTTTGCAGTAGCTGTCTGCATCCAGTTGTTGAGGCTCGCTAGTGTCTGGGAGACTCGCAGCACAGAAAGTGGAGCAGAGGGCATAGGCACCGGCTTCAAAGCCGAGATGGAAGGCACTAAGGCTGAAGTTGGAGGCATGGTAGTTGCACTGGCTGAAGGCTCTGCTGAAGTGGAAGGCATCTTTGCTGATTCTGCAGCTACCACTAATGGCTCATCAGACTGGCCACAGTAGTAGTCGGCTGACCCTTTCTCTTGGGGTTGTGTGCATCCATCAGAAAATAGCAAGAGAAAGGCTTCTTAGCCCGAACCTTCGTGTCAAAATCTCTCGGCTCCACCCGTGCATCCGTAAGGAACTCAGTGATGGTGTTGGGATACGGGTAGGAGGTATCAACTTGCCTGGCAACCACAGGCATGCTCGCCAACATCACGGCACCTACATTGATCGGGTACCTGGCCATAATGGAGGCAACTAGAACTGCCCGTGGAATAGGGAGGTTGGTTTCATTCTGGCACGGGTCTAGTCTACTGCATACGAAGGTCTGTCATCCCTTCGCGTCGAAGTTTAAGGTGTTCCGCTGAATAGGGAGGTTGTTTCATTCTGGCACGGGTCTAGTCTGCTGCATACGAAGGTCTGCCATCCGTTTGCCTCGAAGTTTAAGGTGTTCTGCTGAATTGGAAACCCTGCTGTGATTCATAGTGGAGGTGGCCCCCCGGGCTGCAAGAATCTCAGCTAGCCATGGACGAGCTGCTTCACCCATCGCCAGCTTCTCCAAGTATTGTGCCGGCTCAACATCCTCAAACCCCAAATAGGAGTTCAGTGTGTGTTAGTCAAATCTCACCTTCAGATTCCTCATTTTGTCACTTTGGTCCCTTTCTTTATGTGTGCCACATTGGCGTACAACTCCCAAACCAGATACTCCTTGGCGTCAACTAAACTCTGGGTGAACCACATCCGCTCCTTTCGCTCTCGGAACTATCTCAATACTGCTGTATTATACTTGTCAAGATCTTTAAGTTGGAACTGTCGCTCAAGAGTGAGCGATCTCACCGGTCACCACCCACGGAAGCTGGTGAAGGTAGCTAGACTGAACGGTCCTCCCAGACCTCTTTCCTCTTCGATCTCTCAAGGCCGGCAACTGTAGTATCACCCCCTCGGCCATCATCCAGAATATCATCAACAGCAGCTGCCGGTGCCTCAGGGACAAGTGTAGAAGAAGTCTCTGAAGCCTTACTTGCACTCTCTGAACCCTCGGAGGTGCTATATGAGGAGGAAGGCTCGTCCTAGAGTTGATACCTTCCCGGTGGTTGTGATTGGACAACTGACTGCTCTTGAACTGAGTTGCCCTTCGATGCTTCCCGAGATGGGGCATATGAACTAGACTGGGACAGTTCTGGATTTCTTCCTTGTTCGACTGTAGTTTTCTTGGTGATAATCTTTTGGAGGGCGAGGGATAAAGTACTTTTGCCTCGACCTCTGGAAGGTTCACCCCTCCCCTTTGACATATCTCCATGGCCTCGAGATCTAACCATTATCTGTAATAAGCAACAACAACAGTCAGTTGTAATTCATGTGCAAACAGACAGTAAACACACATATAGAACATGCTTGCAGGGTGGGGAAGTGCGGTCTGCATAATTACAAATGTGACCGAAGGCTGGGCTATGTGGACCGCACAATTTGATCTTGCGGCCACAGAACTGGAACTGCGGTCCGCACAATTATTAGTGCGACCGCAGAACTGGAGTGAGGTCCACAATTTTATCATTGCGACCGCACATTAGATATCCCGAAATTGCCAACTCTTTGATGATAGAGATTAGGTTTTTTTGCGGTCGCACTCACTTTTCTGCGGCCGCGACGGAATTTCTGCGGTCCGCACAATTTCAAGTGCGGCCGCAGAATCATGCTTGACCAATGACCCTTAATCTTAACTTCTGCGGACCGCACAATTTCTTGTGCAGCCGCAGATTTCAAAACAATTACAAGCATACTTTCTAGAGTTTTCAACTTTTGCACAAATTCGATATGGTATTAACAATTAAGCATGAAAATCAATCCACCCATTCCCCATATAGTAATTAGCAGTTGATCCAACACAGTTTAAACCCCACATGGTAGTAAAATTGAAATCTATTGACAAAAGGCCTAAAACTACCTAAAAAATTGTAAATTAAACTAAGAATTGAAAATTTCTACGAGTAATTGATGCATACCAGATATGAAGCTGTGCAAATGAGTGAACGTAGATGTTGATTGAGTGTGGCAGACGATTTAATAGACGATTTCAATCTTTAGGTTTTGAATGCTCAGAGAGGGAGAAAAAATGTACAGTAACCCTAGGGTTACTATTTATACTTGATGGGCTGACTTGAGGGACAAAGTGATTAGTGCGGCCGCAAAATTCCTTCTGCGGTCCGCACTCTGTTACCTGGGGCCTCAAATGCCCTTGCTGGTTTGCGGTTCGCAGAATTTGCGGTGCGACTGCAGATTTTTGCTGCGGGCCGCAAATTTTGATGTGCGGCCGCACTTTGGCCATTTCTCTGACATACCAAACTTCAGAGAGTTTGTATTTTCCCTTTTCAAGTTATGCGGTCCGCACTGTAATTGTGCGGCTGTAGCTCCCTTGTGCTGTAGCGACCACAATTGTGCAGTCCGCACAATACACATGCGTCCGCACTTTTTCACACTTAACGAATTTTCTGAGCACAGTTTCTGTAAAGCCCACTCATTCATGCAGCACACTTTAAATCCAGTTAGCAGAAAAATAACACCTATCTACAAAGGAAGAAAAGAAAAAGAAAAAGAAACATGGGTTGCCTCCCAAGAAGCGCATGATTTAACGTCGCGGCACGACACAGATTACCATCATCAACCTTTCCCAAATAATACTTCACCCGGTGATCATTGACTCGGAATACCTCATCATTTTTGTTCTTCAAGTCCAATGCACCAAAAGGTGTCACACCCACAATTTCAAAGGGACCACTCCATTTAGATTTCAGCTTCCCGAGAAACATCTTCAATCGTGAGTTGAACAACAAAACAAGATCGCCAACCTTGAACTCCTTATTTCGGATGTATTTGTCATGAAGGTACTTCATCTTCTCTTTGTACAAGGAAGAAATTTCATAAGCATGGTACCGTAACTCATCCAATTCATTCAAATGTGTAACCCGCAAGTTAGCGGCTGCATTCCAATCAAGATTCAATTTCTTTAAAGCCCGCATGGCTTTGTGCTCAAGTTCCACCGGAAGATGAAAAGCTTTTCCAAACACCAACCGCCATGGAGACATCCTGATAGGAGTTTTGAATGCAGTCCGATAAGCCCATAGTGCATCATCAAGCTTCTTTGACCAATCCGTCCGGTTAGCATTCACTATTTTGGACAAGATACTCTTTATCTCCCGGTTGGAGACTTTCACTTGACCGCTAGCCTGTGGATGAAAGGGAGTCGTAACTTTATGAGTGACACCATACTTGCTAAGCAAGCTGTCAAAAGCCTTGTTGCAAAAATGCAACCCCCCATCGCTTATTATAGCCCGCTGAGTGCCAAATTTTGTGAAAATATTCCTCTTCAAGAACGCCACCACACTTCTCGCTTCATTATTGGGTAGAGCAATGGCCGTAACCCATTTAGACACATAATCAACAGCGACCAAGATGTAGGTGTTTCCGCAAGAACTCACAAAATGACCCATGAAGTCAATACCCCACACATCAAAGATATCAATCTCCAAAATGGTAGTGAGAGGTATTTCATTCTTCTTCGAGATTCCACCGGCCCTTTGGCATTCATCACATCGTTTCACCATATCACTTGCATCTTTGTAAAGAGTGGGCCAATATAAACCGCAACTTAGCACTTTGGCCGCCGTTCTTGCTCCGCCATGGTGACCACCATAAGGCGAAGAATGGAAAGCCTCAAGAATAATATTTTGCTCTTCGTCCGGTACTCATCTTCTAATTACCCCATTCGTGCAAATCCAGAAAAGGTATGGCTCGTCCCAATAATAATCTTGACAATTCCGTTTGAGCTTCTTCCTTTGATTTGAAGAGAACTCATCTTGGATGATTCCACACACAAGGAAGTTTGCTAGATCCGCGAACCATGGAACCTTCTTCATTGAAATAGCCAAGAGTTGCTCATCAGAAAAGGAGTCATTGATTTCAAGGTCATCATGTGGCCTCCCCTCTTCCTCCAAACGAGACAAGTGGTCTGCTACTTGATTTTCACTCCCTTTTCGATCTTGGATGTCAATATCAAACTCTTGCAACAATAGCACCCATCTCATCAACCGAGCTTTGGAATCTTTCTTGCTCATAAGATAGCGAAGTGCCGCCTGATCCGTATGAACAATAACCTTTGCACCCATCAAGTATGGCGGAACTTCTCAATTACAAACACAATGGCAATGAGCTCTTTCTCTGTAACGGTGTAATTGACTGGGGCATCATTCATGGTCTTACTAGCATAGTAGACCGGATGAAAAATCTTGTTGATACGTTGCCCCAAAACTGCTCCAACCGTTACATCACTAGCATCGCACATGAGCTCAAAAGGAATACTCTAATTAGGAGCGGTGATAATGGGAGTGGTTGTCAACTTGAACTTTAACATTTCAAAGGCTCTCATGCAATCATCATTGAAGTGAAATTTAGCATCTTTCTGTAAGAGCTTGCACAATGGGTTCACCGCTTTAGAAAAATCCTTTATGAAGCGCCGGTAGAATCCCGCATGACCCAAGAAACTTCTCACGACTTTCACTAAGGTTGGAGGTGGAAGTTTAGAAATCACCTCTATCTTTGCCTTGTCGACCTCTATGCCCTTCTTTGAAATTTTATGGCCAAGGATAATGCCTTCCTCGACCATGAAATGGCATTTCTCCCAATTCAACACCAAGTTTGTTTCTTCACACCTTGACAATACTCTATCCAAATTAGCCAAGCAATCATCAAAGGAATCCCCGACTACCCGAGAAGTCATCCATGAAGACTTCAAGGTAGTCCTCTACCATATCCGTAAAGATCGCCATGATACACCCTTGAAAAGTCGTCGATGCATTGCATAAGCCAAATGGCATCCGCTTGAAAGCGAAAGTGCCATAGGGACAAGTGAAAGTTGTTTTCTCTTGATCTTCCGGGGCAATAAGGATTTGGTTGTAACCCGACTATCCATCTTGAAAGCAATAGAAAGCATGACCGGCCAACCTTTGGTCGAGGAAGGGAAGTGGAAAATGATCTTTCCTCGTGACTTTGTTTAGCTTGCGATAGTCCGTACACACTCTCCACCCGGTCATTATTCTTGTGAGAATCAACTCATTATAATCATTGGCGACCACTATTATGCCCCCTTTTTCGGGACACATTGCACCGGAGAAGTCCATGAACTGTCGGAAATAGGGTAGACCACCCCGGCATCTAACCATTTGATAATCTCCTTTTTGACCACGTCTTGCATGGCTTCATTGAGTCTCCTTTGATGTTCAACGGAGGGTTTGGAATCTTCCTCCAAGTTAATCTTATGCATGCAAAATGCGGGGCTTATTCCCCGAATATCCGCCAAAGTCCACCCAATAGCTTTCTTCCTCTTGTGAAGCACCGCCAATGTAGCGTCAATCCTGCACGTTAGTCAAACAAGAGGAAAGAATAACCGGTAAAGTAGAACAAGGGCCAAGAAATTCATACCTAAGATGTGGAGGCAATGGCTTCAACTCCAAGATAGGAGGCTCTTCAATTGAAGGCTATGTAGGAGGAGTTTTCCTATTATCAAGATCCAAGGAAAGTTTCGGGGGTGCATAGTTGTACGACCCCATTCCTTGCAAAGAATTAACACATTCCATGAAGCCATCATCTCGTCATCATCAAAATTGAACAAGACAGCCTCTAACATATCACCCACATTAATCATGGCACTTGTATCATCAATAATCACATCGGTCACCAAGTCCACGAAAGAACACACTTCATTGCTATTCGGTTGCCGCATAGATTTGCACATGTGGAACACCCACCTTTTCATCACCCACCTGGAAAGTGAGTTCTCCGGCTTCCACATCAACAAGATCCTTCCCTGTAGCAAGGAAAGGTCTTCCAAGAATAGTCGGCACCTCATAGTCAACTTCACAATCAAGAATAACAAAATTCGCCGGGAGAATGAACTTATCAACACGAACCAATACATCTTCGATCACTCCCAACCGTCTCTTCATTGTATGATCGGCCATTTGTAATCTCATAGATGTGGGTCTTGGTTTCCTAATTCCCAAGGTCATGAAAACTGAATAGGGCATCAAATTGATACTTGCCCCAAGATCACAAAGAGTTTTGGCAAACTCAGTACTTCCAATGGTACAAGGGATTGTGAAAGCACCGGGATCTTCCAATTAGGCTCCATTGAATACACAATTGCACTCATTTGATGAGTGACTTTGATAGTTTCAAAATTCATCAACCTCTTCTTTGTCACCAAATCCTTCATAAACTTTGCATAATCGGGCATTTGCTCCAAAGCTTCAACTAATGACTCATTTATCGAGAGAGTCTTGATCAGGTCAATGAAATTTTTGAATTTCTTCTCACCATTTTGCTTGTTGAGCCTTTGAGGATATGGAGGAAGTGGCTTAGGGAATGGTGCCTTAGCCTTTTACACTACCGGTTACGGTATGTCAATAACGTGATCCCTAGACGGGTTCACTTCCTCTTGAGTTTCTTCCACCGTGTCATCAATATCAATCTACATTTTATCATTTGCTTGCATACATTGGTCGGGATCTCCTCTTCTTCTACCACTTGCTCATCATCCACAAGTTGCCTTTGACTCGAGGTAGGTGCATTCCCATCTCTTTCACTTCTTGTAGTAACGGCCATGGCATGCCCTATATTGCTGTCACCCTTCGGGTTCACCACTGTATCACTTGGTAGTGCCCCCTTAGCATGAGAATTTAAAGCTTGAGAGATTTTCCCCATTTGTACTTCTAAGTTGCGAATCGATGTGTTGTGTGAAGCAAGTTGGGCATCGAAATCGACATTCTTCTACATCATTTACTTGAACATGTTCTCAATATGGCCCATTTAATTATTGGAAGAATTAGGACCATGGGAAGGACAAGGAGGTGGGTTGCTCGGTTGTTGATACATGGGGGGCCTTTGAAAACCCAGGCCCCGATTTCCTTGGTTGTTATTCCACCCGCCTTGATTGTTGCCTCCCCAATTACCTTGGTTATTATTGTTATGCCAATTTGCTCGATTATTTCTTCCACTCCAATTGCCTTGATTGTTATTGTTATTTCAATTGCTTTGATTGTTTCCACTACTCCAATTACCTTGGTTGTGAGAATTCCAATTGCCTTGATTATTTTGAGGTCTCCATTGTTGTTGGCTAGGGCCTTGGTATTTGTTTCTTTGCCCTTGAAAGTTGTTCACATATTGGACCTCCTCTTCTTGGTCATTGTAAGATTCATCTTGATCAAATCCACTATCATCTTGCACAAAATTATCCACTATTTGTTGCACTTGTGGATTTCTTGTTCTTCTTTTGTTCACCATTATATTTACTCCCTCTATTGCATTGACTTGCCTTGGGTTTTGCACTTGTTGAAGTTCAGCCTTTGCCAATTGGTTCATGGTGGTTGTCAACTCGGCTATGGCTTGACCATGGTCATGCAACTCTTTGTGAAGAAGAATCACATTGGGATCACCTTGTGGAATATTGGCCCGAGATTGCCACGCCGATGAAGTATCTGCCATCTCATCCAAAATATCACACGCCTCCACATATGGCGTAGTCACGAAGTTCTCACCGGCAAGTTGATTCACTACACATTGGTTGGTTGTTTTGATCCCCCGATAGAAAGTTTGTTGAATCATGTTCTACATCGTATCATTGTTGGAGCACTCTTTCACCATTGTTCTATAACTTTTCCCATATCGCGTGTAGTGGTTCATTGGGCTCTTTCTTGAATGCTAGAATTTCATCCCAAAGAATAGCCATGTGCCCGGGAGAGAAGTACTTAGAAATAAATTTCTCCGCTAATTCATCCCAAGTATGAATGGAATGATTTGGCAAATGTTCCAATCAATCTAAAGCTTTCCCCCGTAGAGAGAAGGTAAAAAGCCTTAGCCTCAAAGCATCCTCGGAGACATTTGTTTGTTTTCTCCCCTAACACGTATCGACAAACCCCTTCAAATGTTTATATGCATTTTGACCCGGTGAACCGGTGAAGAACCCCCGTTGCTCGATCAAAATGAGCATCACGTTGGTTATTTGGAAGTTTCCCGCTCTAATACGAGGAGGGACTATAGCACTTGCATACCCTTCATTCGGCAACACCCGGTGTGACGCCACTCGTGGTGAAGGTGGGGGTGGAGCGGGAACATTGTCTTGAGGCACTCGGCCTCGTCTATTGGCTTGAGGTTCAAGAGGGACCTCATCCATTTGATCATCCTCAACGTCTACATCCCCCAAAGCTATGTTTTCGAGCTTATTGTTTGCCATGATTATACCTACAGTAACTCACACGTTAGTAACAAGGAAGGAAAAGAAGACATTCCCAAAAACACACCTAAATATATAGCTAACACCGTTTTTAGTTCCCGGCAATGACGTCAAAAATTGATCTCATGCAATTTCACACCTCAATTCAAGGTTATGAAAACGGTTGATGCAATAATAGTACCCAACAAGAGTCGGGGTCAAATTCTGCAAGGAGCTATAAATGGGAGTTAGTAGTATATATCGTAGCGTGTGATTTTGAATATCTAAATTTACTCTTCCGCAAAATTTGGTTGTTTTAAAGTTTAATTTAAACTACGATTTCAAGTTGAGAAATAAAACTAGGAGGTTATTTTTGTTGTTTTTCAAATGTTGTAAAAAGCCTAGGGCTATGACCTTCACCTACGTGTTTGCCTAATGGGATTAAACTTTAAAGCTTGTTTTATTGATCGGGGTGTATTATAGCTATCAATACTCAATTACCCACTCAATACCTCTCGGTCATAGAGTATTTTGCCCAATATGGCTTTCTAAAGTCCAAATGGGTATTGAACAAAGTAGTTGATAAAAATCTCAAGTCGGGTTATTACTATCTCTGGGTTGAACCCTTGAATTGGGATTATCAATCTCTCGATTGATCCAATTTCTTGTTAGCTAAGTTTTTCTAGACTAAGTCTCTCTTTCTCAAGTAGAGACCAAGTCAAATAGGCATGAACTAATTGTTTGCAACCATTAATTTCACAAATAAAAGCAAGAACAAAGATAAATAATAAACACCAAACCATAAACAAGCATTAAGTTAAACACCCATTAAGTTTACATACTAGGGTTGGGTCACAACCCTAGTGAAAATCTTGCTACTAATGCTTAAAATGGAAGAAATAGAAGAAGAAATGATAATTAAACTCATATTGCAAGATTAAAATGATAAAATATATGTTAAGATAGCTCAAATTATGAAAAACTACTAAAAGAAGTAAAGGGAAACGACTACTGTAGCAGCTAATGTCAAAAGTTAACCTAAGAATTTGAAACTCATCTATATATACAGTGCTGGAAATTTCGAACAAAAATGCCCTTCGAGAGGTTCTGCGGCAGCATAATTCCATGTGCAGTCCGCACTTTTCTTCAACTTGTCAGGATTGGAAGTTCTGTGGCCGCATAATTCTGATCTGCGGCCGCACTACACTCTTTCTGCGGTCCGCAGTTTTGTAACTGTGGCCGGATCTTGCTCTTCTGCGGTCCGCACTTTTGCATATGCGGCCGCATAACTCTTCTTTTGCGGCCGCACAATTCTTGTGCAGTCCGCACTTTTGGGAGACTTGGAATGCATATTCTATGAACTTTGCTCCTGGCGCAACTTTTGCGGCTGCACAGTTCATGTACGGATCACACTTTGCACCAAACTCTGATGGCTTTTCCTTCATAACCTGTGGCCGCAGATGATATTCTGCGGTCCACACTTCTGAGCTTTTATGCCTTTAGTATCCTTAAGTTCATATTACTCCTTCTTGAGTTGGATTTCATCTCGGGAGTTCATCTTCCAATATTCCTGCAATTAAGCACATTTCATTAGTTTTCGGAAACACAATTAAACGCTTTTGGACTAAAACAAAAGCTAAAAGACGCTAATAAGTAGTCAAATCCCCACTTATCACTGATGCCAGCTCCGCTTTTGCAGCCTCTTTTTCCGAAGCCAACAAGTCCATCCTGCCTTTCCACGCCTCGGTCGTGGCCTTGACCTCATCCATCTCAGCCCGAAGCTGGTCGATCAGGTCTATCTTCTCTTGGACCTGTGAAGTTGCGTCGTTAGTCAGCACGAGTAGCCTCTAAGATCCTTACCTTTTCGACCAGGTCGGCGTGCTCCTGCTTCAAGGTTGAGGCCTCCTTCTAGGACTTTTCCAGCTCGACTAAGAGAATTGGAGGTCCTTGAGGGCCTCGTCTTGTTGTTCACTAAGAGCCTTGTACATGTCCTTTTTCCGGACTTGCTCTTTGAGCTCGAACTCGAGCTGGCTGATCTCCAAGAAGGATCGAAGGAAGCTTTCATGACGAAGCACTGAAGCTTGAAAAACAATGAAGTCATTAGAACACACCTAAAACTAAGCAAGGTTTGTAAAGGGGTACGAAGACGCCTTACCCGGTTCAGTGCCTGTTGCGCCTCATTAAAAAGGCACGACGTGCCCACTTCGTTCATATTTTATTTGTCCTCCTCGGTCACCAGGCAACGAAGGTAGCTGGCTATACCCACTGGAGCGGACAGGACTCGGGCGTCCGCTAGGATAGTAAGAACGTCCGTTATCTTACGGTCGGGGTCTATACTCAGGGTAGGGAACTGCTTCACTAGTTTTAGGCTCGAGCTTGGCTCACCCGCCTTAGATAGCACATCATTTTTTGGGACCTCCAGTGGCAAAGCCCAAAAAATTCCTCCAACGCAGCCATGTCCATGCCATCGAAGAACGTGTTGAGGGAATCATCTCGACCTTGCGCCATATCGTTTGATTTCTCCTTATCCGCTTTGGCCTCTTCGAGCATGGACTCAGTATATAACGGTGTCTCCACGATGTCAATGGCACCAGCTACCTTCTTCGAGACAGGAGCGGCTTCTCGAGAGGCCACGTCCTCCATCTCTCTCACTGGGTCCCAAGCTAAAGGGGGATCGTGCTCGTGGTCATATTTCCCTATTGCCGCCACTTCCCCCTAGTTAAGGGTCGAACCATGAGCAATGATTTCAAGGTCGTCATCCTCGAGATAGTCCCTAAGCCGGTAAAGGGAATCAGAGTCTGGTACCCTAGACTTTGTGCTCTTTTTTATTTTTCGGACCCGGATGGTCACACCTTGTTCTTGTTCGCCTCGGCGTCCAGGGAGCCCGAGGACTTCCTCTTCTTCTTATTTTTCTCCTCTGCGGCAGCCCCGGGCTGTCCCGAAGCAGAGGGTTCGGCAAGCGAGAACGGATCCTCGTCCTCACCCAATGGCCTGAGCTCGATGGTCTTGGGAAAACCTGTAAGAAGAAAGAAGACTTAACGATGTGTAAGCGAAGAGTATGAAGGTAATCATTCAGGAGGGAGCCTTACCATGAGAACGGGCCTCCCACTTTTCCTTTGAGAGCTTACCCACGTGCACTTGGAATAGGGCATCTGTTTGCAGATCCCCTCAATCCACTCCTTAAGTGGGAGACTGCATTAGGAACCCGGGCAACTGCTGCACAACAACGAACACATGCAGTTAGAAAAGGAATGAAAGGGAATACCAAATGTTCAATAAGAGAAAGACTTACGGGACGCGCTCCACTTTTCGGGGAATGGTAGACATTCAGAGGGGATGAGGTCTTCGGTCTTCACCCAAATGAACCTTCCCTACCAACCTCGATCTCGGTCCTCGTCGATGCTCGAGAATGCAGCCTTACTTGCTCGACGAACGAGCTTGATCAGACCCACTCGGAAGATTCGGAGACTGTATAGACGAAGCAAATGGTCGAGAGTGAACCGAGGCACTTCAATGTTGTTTACGAAATGTTGAAGGAGGATTACGATCCTCCAAAAAGATGGATGGATCTGCCCGATACAGACCTCGTACCTTTTGCAAAAATTGAGGACTATGGGGTATACCGGGGCGAGTGTGAAGGGGTAAGTGTAAACACTCAGGTACCCCTCCACGTGAGTAGTTATGTCCTCGTTAGGCTCGAGTAAAACCACCTCCTTGCCTTCCTAGTTACAATCTACTCGGACTATAGGTAGTGTCTCCTCAGTAATGGAGCATATGTACCTCCATGCTCCCTCGCCTCGGTCTTGTTGGATGGCGGCCTTCTCGACGTGGAAGTCATTCTCGATATAGCAGCCACCGGGGATTAAGCTTTTCAAGGGAGGCTCATGGGCCACCTCGGGAAGTTTTCGCCATCAAGTTCTAAGAATATGAAGATTTGAAAAAAATCTTTGAAGGTTTGAAGATGGGAGGAAGATATGAAGGTACGGTTAGAAATTCAAAGAAAATCTATAAATATTTGAAGAGAATCTATGAAGATTTGAAGAAGTCAAAGTCAAATAGGAAATTTGAAGGTAAATTCAAGAGTTCTGGAATTGAAAAGTAGGGAAGTGAAAGGGCCCAGAGTTTTTATAGGGGGAGAGCAGTCAATGGGCGACGTTTCACATTCAATCACAGTCAACCGGCGGCTAACATGTGTCCGAAGTCAGAACGACGCGACTGATGAGACGCTTTCGTGACTTACGAAGGAAGGAACCGGGGGTCATTTAACGTCTCCCGTCGTTTTGATCAATCTACTCTCTGAAAAACAAGGAGACTATTTGTGTACTGATAAAATCGAGGACAAGGTCTACCCTGATTCCTCGATTAGAGAAAGGATGGGGAGCACAGAGCCGGGAAGTCGCAGTCGAGGTCAAAAGCCTTTCGTATCGAGACCCCAGAAGGCGAACGGTATATCCTACATCGGACATGGTAAAGCGACGCACCTGAGCCAAGTGCGAGTTCTAGACCACCGGAGATACGGTGAACGGTTATGCATGACGGATAGAAGGCCGTGATACCCGTCCTCAACCGGATATCACGGAGTGAATCTCGCCAAATGTCGATTATGGATCAACAATTACCGGAAAAAGAAGATTTTTATCTTTTTTAGACTTATACTAGGGCAGAAAGTCTCCAGGAAATTTTTTTCTTGTATCTAACACATTGTGACACGCGATTCAAGGCAAAAAAAAGTTTATTCTTTACCTCCTAGCTACTGTTAAGAATTTTGCTTATTTGTTCTATTCTTCATTCATAACTGGGCTCGAACCAAGGGTCCAATTGAGGACAAGGTCATGTTCAACCTAAGTTCAGGCTTGGTCATAACATTGTAACTGGTTTGATCGTTTATTTCATTCTAATTCATTTATCTAATATTCTTAATTATTCGTGTTGAATTAAATCACATATCCTGAAAATTGCGTACAAATTTAATTGTTATCTAATTTTAGGGTAAACAATAACATAATCCAAATATTTGACAAAACTAATCTATCAATTCTAACTAATAAATGAACAACATGCAAGGTGAAATAACAAGTCAATACTACTAAAACAAGTGAATTGCAATCATAAATATAACACAATTTTAAAATTAAAAAGAAAAGCAGTTTAACATATGTCAAATTCCAACATAATAAAAATAAGTTCCAATACAACTTAAGATTAGGAAACATATTAAATTTATAGCCTCATTCAACAAAGAAATTCTACTTTAAAGACACCGCCAATTATATGCCAAGTTGTTAAGGCCTCATTATTTCTAATAATAGGAGGTGTAGTTTCAAAAACTAGAATAATAACGTAGTTATGCTAAATGAAGAAACTAAAACAAACAAGAAATAAAATATATGAGCAATTACATGGATTCACAAGAAGTAAAGGCTGAGAAATAAAAGATAAGTAATATGCAAAGAAAAATATATTTTAAAATAAAAAAAAAGAAAAAAAAGTAATGGATATAAAAATTTATAAAGAAAATAAATTAAAATAAAAACAAAAGAAAAAAAATTAAAAAGTAATCTTGTAATTACACCGTGTAATTACCACCAATTCTCAGCTCCCCATTGTGAAATGGAGAGTCTAATTACACCAAATTCCATGTTGAACAAGTATTTATTTATCCAAACAAACATACAAAACTGTATAATTACACTCAAATTCAATATCAATACGACTTTCCAAACAAGCGGTAAGTGATTAAATGCTTGCAACATGAGTTGAATAGATAGAGATCATGTCTGGCCTGCAACACATTAGTGAGTCATCAGCAAAGAAAATGTGCACTAACTTTAACTTCTCACATCTAAGGTGGTAGTTAAAGTCAGTTATAATAAGGACAGATTTTTATATTTAATAGAAGTTAGAAAGAGTTATTACATGTCAGGACTATTTTTGCTACTAGAGTTGCGGAAAAATCCTTATAGAAAGCATTTAAAATATAGGGTGGTAGACTAAACAATGTAGGAGATGCAAAGGTTGTGAGGTATCCGAAGGAGCTAAGTGATAGAAAATAGGCATAAACGCAACGGAAGCAATCACCCAAGATCATATAATCTTACATGTAAACTAGATAAATATAATCATTAACGAGATAGAAACACTAACCTCTTGAAGTTACTGCACAAATCTTCAATGATATTCACGCTATCCAGGTCTGCAGTCTTCTACTGTGTATCCTGAATTTCTACCGAACGTGATACTTGAGTGGCAAGTATTTTTGTTCAAGAAAAATAGTATCTTGGTATGGAAAATTTGGCCAACTTAAGAAGAAAGCTTTTTAGTTTTTCTTTCTTCTTCAATTTTCACGTAAGGAAGCAGACTGTTTTTCTTTTGCTTAATACTACTGCCTCTCACGTTTTCCTTCTTCTTTTTGTTTTTGTAAAAAATCATTTTTTGCTGCCTCTTGGTTTTATAATACCAAAACATATTTGAATTCTTAGTAGCCAAAACGTGTAGGAGTCTACTACGTACCAAAAATGTGTAGCAGTCTCCTAACCCACCAAGGATACTATTTTCTTATTTAATTTCCTCGTTCTAGAATATTCAGGCACAGTAGGGACCACAGATTTAATAACGAGGCTTCCTATTGTGGTATTAATTCGAAATATGAATGAATTAATCCTACCACAATAAATTACAATTTATTCCACTAGAAAATTGTAATTGCACTCCTCAGTTTAATTTCGAAATCATTCATTAAAACTTATTTAACTCCCCGTGTTAAGATTACAAATACCAATCAGATAAATTAAATTACTGACAATTTAATTTATTGACTAATTTAATCCTTTATACTTACGCTTAACTTATTTCATGTGACGGATACAAAATCCACCTGCAGGGTTTTCACATGAAAACTTTCAAGCATCCATAAAGGGGTATCATCAATCTCAATGGTCAAGACACGGATTCTATCAACTAATTATTATTTCAAAAATGCACTTTGTCATTATTCAATTTACCAGGAATACATTAACTCGCAGTTGAGTCGTACCTTTTAATAAATCAAAAT
>MCJB01048019.1:0-30888 GCA_002018475.1 Nicotiana obtusifolia
AAATTCTTGTTTGGAGTGAATTAAATGTCACCCTAACACTATGATACCAGTCTCACAATGTGAGGTGTCTTACACACGCGCCACATTAGAGCCATATCAGCACCATGTTAGAGCCACGTCGGAAATTATCTAAATCTTGATTTTCTTAACCTTTTCATTTCTTTTTTGTCTATTCACATTTTTTTCTTAATCTTATTTAATACACTAATAAATCTCTAATTAATTAATAAATTTCTCTTAGTTATATCTTTGTCATCGAATTCGCATCCGTATATACACTACAAATTTAAATTCCTTCGATCTTAGTTTACTCTCCTCTTTTTTTGTTTCATTATCTTATCATATTAATTATTTTTAATTTTTCATTTCAATCTTCAACATCCAGTATGATTTGTTCTTGTTAAATTAACCGCAACAGAGAAAATACAAAAAGATGCTATATTAATTTCTTAATTTTTAGAACAAAACATTTTTTTAAATGTTCTTAATATGTTGGGACTGAATAAAAGAGAAGAAGAAAGAAAATGAGGCAGATAGCGAGAAAGAAAAAAATTAAAAGAAAAAGGCAGAAGAAATAAGATCAAGCAGATAGTGAGAAAGGAAAAATTATTTTAAAAAAAAAAAAGAAAGAAGATGAGTAGTAGTGAGAAAGGACAAAATTTGAACAAAAAAGAAGAAGAAAAGATGAGGAGCTGGGAGAATGGAGAAGAAGGAAGGGGGGAGAGGGTTAGAAGAAGGAGAAAGAAGGCAGGTGGCAGGTTAAAAAATAAGAGGGACCCAATCTTATTTTTTATTACCTATTATCAGCGGGCTCACTTTTTCAAAAATTTTACGCACTTTTATTTTATTTTCTATTTCCTTTTCTTTCATATCAGCCTTTACGGTGGCATTTAATTCACTCTGAACAAGAATAGGGGGTAAAGAACACCCGTTTAGTTTAAGTGTTCAAACTTATTTTTTGGACAAGTTTAATGGGGTCTTTTTGTATTTTGCCAAGAGTATAAGAGTAAACTTGATAATGAAAGATATAACATGATATGACAACGTCAATTAAATGCATATAAGAAACATATAAGTCCGTGTATTCGTCACCTCGTGTACATGTCTTTCACGTAATTTAAATAGTGGAATTAAGCCAAATCCTACGGGGTAGTTCTCCCACACAAAGTTAGGCAAGATAGTTGCCTCAAAAGCCCTCAATCAATACTCTAAAAATGCCTTTCCTCTAAAATCCGCCTCCACTCGGCTCAAATTTAACCAAAATCGACTTAATATCATCAAACAATACAATTGAAACCAATTCCAATACATAAAGTAAAGATCTTTACACAATTTCCAAAAGTCAAAAAAATTCAACCACCCCGAGTCCGAGGGTAGATTTTGACTACCCATAACCTCATGAGTCCATATATGTATTTTTTTTTCAAATCCGAGTCCAATTCAACTCTCAAATCTCAATTTTTTTTTTCAAAACATAGACAAAAATTCCCAAGATTTCCCTTTCAAACTCATGATTCAGATGTTAAATCTCATATATAATTATGTAATAATTAAAATTTTATCAAAATCACTTACCCAATAGTTGTATGTGAAAATCCCTTCTCACTATCGCCTGCTACCGAGGCCTGGGTTCTAAAGTATGATAAAATGAAGCTAAGTCCCATTTCCAGCCCTTTTGTTCAGGTGCAGAAGTCGCAAATGCGAACCAGGATTAGCAAATGTAAGACTAGGTTTCGCAAATGCGAACCCTCGCAAACGTGGACAATCCATCGCAAATCACATCTGATGAACCTAGGGAACGTAAAAAATGTGAGCCTGACTTTGCATTTGCGAAGACAGGACCTTCGCATAAGCGATCATGTGATCACAAATGCGATCAAGCCTGCACAGTCCCCCCGTCGCGAAAGTTAACAAATTGTTCGCAAATGCGAACTAGCCAGTCCCCAGCCCACTTAAAAAATGCGACCCTAGCCTCGCAAATGCAAACAATGTCTTTCATTTGCGAGACCTGCAATACCTGCCCAGCACCCGCAACCATAAACATGCCAATACAATCTGAAACGCGTTTGAAATTCACCCGAGCCCTCCGCACTCCATACAAAACATCTACACAAGTCTAAAAACATCATGCAAACTCACTCATATCATCAGAATGCCAAATTAACATCTAGAAGCACGAATTTGACTTCAAAACACATGAAATATACAATGAAACTCAAGAACATTTAAAAACACAACCGCGCGTCTGATTCCTATCAAATCAACACGGAATATCGCCAAACATTGCAGACAAGTTCCAAATAACAAAGTGGACCTATTCCAAGTCCCAAGACCAAAATCCAAACCTTATAGCCCATTCAACCTACGGTTAAACCTAAGGAATTTCTAAACCTTCAAATAGCTAACTTTCGACAAAGCAAGCCAAATTAACCTAGGGACCTCCAAATTAAATTTCGGGCATACGCCTAAGTACAAATCACAATACGAACATATCAGAGCCCTCAAAACACAGTTTCAGGGTTGTTTTCACAAAAGTCAAACCTCGGTCAACATTTCCAACTTAAGCTTCTAAAATAAGAATCATTCATCCAAATTTATCCCGAATCGCTCGAATACCGAAACAGACCATGCACGCAAGTCATAATACACAATATAAAGTCACTCAAGAACCTCAAATCACTAAACAGAATGCTAATGCTCAAAATGACCAGTTCGGTCGTTACAAATCTTGTGACCAAGAAGAGGTTAATAAACGTTGAGACAATCAAGGTTACTCGTTAAGTCAGTGCTACTGTTAATTCTTTGTCTCCCAAATTCGAGGATTCCAATGCTTTTATCATTCCAAGCACTATTGAAAGGGTCGATTTTGCTAAAGCCTTATGTGATCTTAGATAAGGCATCAACTTGATGTCCGTTTTAGTTTACAAAACATTGGCGTTTGGGAAGACAAGATCCACATTCATAAGATTACAAATGTCCGACCACATAATAAAAAAGGCCATCGGGGGTGATTGAAAATATATTTGTTCAGGTTGATAAGTTCATTATTCCCGCCAACTTTGTTATTCTAAATTGTGCAATGGACTATGAAGTCATAATTATCATTGGGAGACTATTCATTGCTATGGGAAAGACTCTTTGTGATGTTAAGTCTGGAGAACTCACTTTCCGGGTTGGTGATGAACAAGTAGTGCAAAGTCTATACATCAACCAAATAGCAATGAGATGTGCTCTTTTGTGAACTTGTGACCGATGTTCATAGATGAGACTAGTGTTGACGATTAATTTTGACTATCTATTTTAAAATTAATTTACTTATACTTAATGATTTCAAATAAATATTTTGAAAATATTTTCTAACCAATAATATTTGTTCTTACAAAAATTAAGTATTAATAGTGTCGAAATTAATAAGTATAATATAATTACAAAATATCATACTTACTATTTTAAGATTATTAAAATAACCTTTATATACATTAACGGTGTGCCACATCACCCGTCCCTATCACTCTCACAACAAACACAAGCAATCTGAGCTGTCGTCCCAAGCCATCAACGGTCCATGTTTATCCCTATTTTCTTTTAATTCTAATCCTCCTACCAGCTATTACCATAGTCATTGAATCACACAAATCCAACCGTTCTGTTTTTTTTTCATTGAAATGTTTTATCCCCTAATTTATCAGGGCTGTTGATCTAATGATCCAATCACCCAGATCCCCTCCCCCATTTTTATTCCTAGAGATGGACTATCCCAACCCAAACCCTAAATCATTTCACCAAATACTCCGCGGCCCCCTTCCTTTTCTCTCTCATTTCACTCAAACGCCGTGACCAAATAAGCTGCAGACCTTGCATTTGTGCAAGGTCACAAATCCTGACGCCAAGTCATTCTTTCAGCTTCCTTATCCGCGAATCCTGTTGTCTTATTTCTTTTTCAACATTGAGATTCAAAATCTCTAAATCCGAAAACCCTAATCCAAAAAATGAAACCTCAAATCACTTGTGGTCTTTCAAATCCATGACATGAATGGCTATCCATCTTGTCCTGGTACTTCGAATCTTGTTTTTTTCCTTCCTTTTTCACCATTTAATTTCAAAAAGGTCTAATATTGAAATCACAGACCAAAAAAATGAAAGCTCAAACAGGCTGAGATCTTCTTTGTTCTTTCAAATCAAAGCATATTAGGAGCCTCTTCGGAACTTCATCATGATTATTCTGTACCCAGAGGTCAAATATAGTGACCTCTGGGTTTTTGGGCTTTGTACGATGGGTCGTTGCCACCAACAGTCTGCACTCCACGCTGGTAAAAGCAACTACTGTTTTCACCTTTTCTCTTCTTTGATTTTCACTTGATTTGCTCACATCATTAATCTTTCGTCACTTTCTACTCACTAATTTGAATCTACCAGAATCCTAGATATTGAGGCGCTATAAATATCAGCCTTGATGGCTCTCACCTAGCAACACCTAACAATCTGAAAAAAATCAATACATAATATAGTAACATTTAGAATTTTTCAATTAAAGCCTAAGATCTTACTAGATTTCTGATTTCTCTTTTTCTTTTTTCCAATTCTAAGTTTATTCACTAATCTAATGTTTGAGTCTTGGGCTCCTAAATGGCTACACAAAGTCTTTGTTTGGTTCTCTACCCTAAAGGAGGTCAGTGAACCTCAACTCTCCTCCTCTTTTAATTGTTTGAATTTGTAAGCATGATTTGTTCTGTTATCTTTTATTGAATGACACTATTGATAATGTGCTATGGTTTAGTATTTTAATGTGTTCGTTATTAATTTATAACTAGTTAATGGATTCTGGAATCTTAAGTTCCTTAAGATGTTGAAATTAGATCTATTGTTAAAGTTTAGAGAATAACAAAAGAACCTTTAAACAACCTTAATAGTTGGCTTAATCTCTTGGTGTCCTTTTGTAACCCTCATGTGTCTTATGACTTAGTGTTATTAGCATGATTCATTTGATGTTTGGCCTAATCAGGCATGAATATATGCTGCTGAGCATAGGATTGTCACATGACTTTAACATGGTAGTTTACAATGCTTGAAACATCCCTATCTTCAAATGTATTCTGCTATGATTATGTAAATCTACAAAACCAGTGTAAGACCTTCTGTCAGCGCCCTGAACTATTTATCACATCTGTGAACTTCACTATATTAGATAAGGCCTTAAATTAACTAGGATTAAGCCCTAAGGGACCTGTACACTTTAGTTCTGTCTTCTGCTATCTACTTGGCTTGAGTCATGGTCATAAACCTAATTGAAATTGTACCTACTATAGTTGAATACCATATGATAGAACCATGTGTTGCAAAGCTTCATTATAACAACTAACCTATTGAGCTCATAACTGAATATGCTTACGTAGTGTAAATTTTCATCTACTATGCTAGCCATGTTAGTATGAATCGTGCTTAGTACTCAGTCATGTCAAATGTTGTAGTATCAGTTAGAATACAATATATACATCTTTGAGTGTCACTCAATTGGAATTCTGTTCTCATCCCTATCATAAAGGAGGCTGCTGCTTACATATTATTCTTGTGATTGTGTTCCCAGGACATTGAAACCTATTAAGTTCATTGAAGCTAACCAATAGACTTAGAAAATACTCTTTGAATGTCAATCTTCCCAGTTAGAATGTAGGATTGTGCAGTTGACCTCTTAACCAACCTAAGTGTAAATGAAGATCTCTTTGGGAGATCACTTGCCAATGTATCTTCCTGTCCTTGTTTTCATAAGAATGTTGAAGTGGAATGTTAACTGTTCTCATTCAGTAAGAAATATAATGTTGGTCTGCATGTAGATCCCCCTTAAATATGTATGATTAAGTATATGATCACAGTTAATGACCTTCACAAGTATGAACCTGTTAATAGGGATACTGAGGTTGATACCTCCCATGTTCCTTTGAACTAAATAATTTACTTATTTTGAGCCTTTGTATTCATATGCTGCTATTTTCTCATTGTTTGCTACAACTTATAGTTGATTTTGTCTGAGTGCTTTTAAGCTTGATACGATAGTGCTATACGTTTATGTGCAAACCATGGGATGCATGGTAATGCTTTGATGATCTGGATGTTATCGAAACATATCTCTCATTGTGTATAATCACCACTGTAGTATTGGAATTTACAGTGAACACCTTATTAGCACTTAAACCTGTACTAAGTGTGAGTAGTTAGGGATATTTGGAGTAGAATTTAGTTTTTGGCTGAGTTACTCTCTCTGACACATGCATTGCTGGATCCTTGAGACCCTTGTGATTTTTGAAGTGTTGGGGATCCAAAGTGTACCTTGGCCATGAATGGAATTCCACCCCTAGCCTCTAACCTATTGACATTTATTAATCTCTTTAGGTTTAGCATTCAAATGGAAAACATAGGTTTCATTGTAAATTGCTTTACTATATCTGACCTTATACTAATTTTGCATCCCTTATTACAATCGATTTTATAATTTATCTTAGATCTATATTAAATGTTACTTACATATAATTATGTGCATTGGGCCATATATCTAATGACTTTCTCTTTCTTTTGCACATGTATTTAAAATAGGTCTGCCGAGTTCTCAAAGAATTCAAGCCCAAGTTCTTTGGTTGTTTGGAGTCTGAAGTTGCTGTTGTCCGTCTTCACTGTCTGCTGGGTTAACCTCCTTTAAAGCCCAAACCCAGAGTCACCTCTTTCCCTTATCGCTTTTAGTCTACTGACTATTCTTATAAGTATAATAACACTTGTGATATTTGATTGAATGCTCTTGCTTTGGTATATTTGAATTATTATTAACAACCTAGGCGAGCTCTAAAGACAAAGGATAAAGAAACAGTGTGACTTAGTAACCACAATTCTAATTTGTTAATTATTTATGTTATTCATCTTTTAACCTTTACTAACGATCTTCATGAAGTCTTTTGAAACTAAGACAGTCTTTGTGAAGGTCGACAACCTTCTCTTTTTACAAAAACAAGAAGAATTGGAATTTGAAATTGGTCTTCTAAAATTGAGCTTTTCTACAAAGAAAATCAAACAAGTGTTGTTGCAAAGCCAAGGTTTTTAGACGATCTCTTCAAATAAAAACGTGAGATTTAAGAATCAAGGTATACCTAAGGCCCAATTTAAACACCTTTACTTTATTAAAGTTATAAAAATAGCCACATCATTTTTATAAGATAAGGTGTTTTAAAACTTAGCCACATCTTATAAGATTTTGCAAATACAAACATTATATTTATACTTCTAAAGCTTTTTCAATCATATAGATGTAAACATTTTTCTTAAAAGCTATTATAAATCTATACCCTCTTTTCTAAATAACATATATTAATTTTCAAGTAATAGGCTTTAAACTAAATATACAATATGATATTATTTTAAGCATTAATTAAGCAAAATATAGACAACATATTCTTTAAACCTAGTCTAAGTCCTACGGAGCTACTTCAGGTAGATTTTAAGGGGTACCTAACACCTTCCCCTTAGAAGAGCAAGAACCCTTACCCAAAATCTCACTGGTCAGCAGACTAATAGACAAAAGATCTTATTAAACAGGTACCCTAATATACCTTTAAATATTAGGTGCCGACTCTCTTTTATAATCAACAGAGAAACCACTAGTTGAATCTTTTATAACGACTTTCTTTTATAATCAAATATGGGCCATGGAACACTTCTTTCAGCGTGAAACCACAGTTGACTACTTTGTGGGCGTTAGCAACATGATTTGGAGTCGCAGTGAGAGAATGAGGCATTGGGTCTCCCTGCACGGACATGAAGAATGGAGAGAGATAATGACCAATTTAAGCGGAGAGTGGATCAACTGGAAGCTGTCATGGCTGAGCAGAAGGGCAATTATAGGACTCCCCAGAATCATTTTATCAAGCTGATAGGACTCAAGGCATCCAACCATATTCACCCGAACGAGTTCTCAAGCAGTTTGGGATGATTCAGGATGTACCTCTCTAGACGAGGACCACACTGTATGAGGATGAGTACAATGGGAAGATCCCGATACCAAGGATAAGCAGACTTCAGGAGGAGTGGAACGATCTAGTCACAATGGCAATAGTTCAGAATTTGTGGCCCACTGCGGAATATTATGTCTGGATCAAGGAAGAAGATTAGCTAGCCCGACCAAGAAGGGAAGGAATAGCCTGGCTGGAAGATGCAATGGAGGCTTTGCAAATATATCATGATAATTTGCCGCACTACCTTGTGACTACCTCCATGCACCGCCTGGTCCCGGGCTCAATTGATCATATATTGCCACCTCCCGAGGATGATGACCGGTAGTTGAATGTATACAAATTGAGTCTGAGACAGAACCAGAAAAAGACCCAGAGGAAGATCCCATGTTCAATGATGATGATGAGGAAGTGTTTGAAGAAGATCTAGAAGAGGAACCGGTAGAGGAAGAGGACATGAGAAATGGTTCGGGGGATGGTTATGAGAAGCTGGTTGATTTCACCCCTTTCTCACCTTGTATCTTTTATCTCGAACCTTTCCATTTCCCTAAGGGAGAGTTTGTTTGAGCCCATGTAATCTTATGAATGTTGAAAACAATGATGTATCCTTTGGTCCCACCTGTTACAATCCAAATATCATCAATGAAAATCAAAATTTGCTTCGGATCTGAAATGTGTCAAATCTAATTGTTTGTCAAATATTCGCGACTTAGGCCTACCTTAGGCAAAGAGAGGTCCCTTAAACTTTAGGGAACGTGCATGCCTGAATACGTGAACTAACTGCTCTTTATGCCTATATTTGTGCAAACACTAAAACTAACTTCTGTTCTTTTTCTTTTTCTTCTCTTTTCTTGTATTACTTATATTATTACTCCTCAAGCGAACAAGTTGGTTTGTATTGACCCAAAATTTGCAGAACCACTGTACAACTTGAGATTGAAAGGGAAGATGTCAACGAAAGATAACCCGACCGAACATGCTCTAGTAATAGCTGATAGCCCGGGGCGATCGGGAGAGAAGGATGATACACAGAATAACGAGTATGTGGCTAGGATGGCCCAAGAGATGGAATCATTAAACAAGGAAGTACAACACATTTAGGAATTGGCACATCTAGCCATGACAACGCTCCCACAACCACCCCATTTTCCTTCACTAGATTCAATTCCCGACCACTTTTATTCAACTGCACGCCAAGCAAACAATACCCCGATTTTAGTCAGATTATAACCCCAGTAACCCCTGCAAACCCACCGAACCCACCTATACACACCTCTTATGTACCAAATTAAGTTCAAACACCTCAAAACTCATGATTTGATACCAACACAATTCATACCTCCTCGTGACAACGTCAGCTTCACCACTTTATTAAAACAAGCACATACCCGCGGGACATATTGCTACACATGAGCGATATATTCCTCCCATATATGTTATTTCAGAACCCACCTTCACAGCGCCCATCACGGTCAGAGTGCCTTAGAAAGTTGATCAATATACCGAAATGGAAAGATAAGATAAGTATAAGGAGGAAGAATCGGTGTTCGAGCATTGAGAAAACAAACGAAGAACCTTCAGGTCACTTGAGGGAGCGAAAGTCTAGATTATGAGGATTTGTGTATCCATCCTAAGGTGGACATGCCGATAGAGTACAAGCCTCCAAAGTTTGATATTGTTGATGGGACAGGTGATCCCCATGCATATTTGAGAGCTTACTGCGATAAGCTAGTTGGAGTGGGAAGAAACAAAAAGTTGAGGATGAAGCTAATAATAAGGAGTTTGACAGGGGAGACACTTACTTGGTACACTTGCCAAGATCCTCGAAACTGGAGAGAATGGCAAGATATGGCAGAAGATTTCATGAACCACGTCAGGTTCAACACATAAATTACCCCAATAGCTTCGCTACGGTAAATTTGTAGAAGAAGCCGTCAGAATCATTCCAAGAGTATGTACTTCGATGTAGGTCAAAGGCTGCCAGAGCACAACCCCCGTAAGGTGATAATGAGTTGACAAAGTACTTCATCAGGGATCGCGAAGGAATCTACTTTGAGATAATGATGGGCATGATGGGGGTAGGAGTTCCCTGAACTTGGTAAAATGGGAGACTTTTTAGAAGAAGGTATAATGTCCGGCAAGGTACAATCTATGGCCACATTACAAGCAGCTACCAAAGCAATCCAATCCAGTTAAATAGGCAGCGGAAAGAAGAAAAAGGAAGGGGTATCAACAATCATTCCCTATTACCAATCCAATCCACAAAATGGAAACAACTTTTACTCTCCAAATACCCATCCCCCACACCCATCTACTTATGCTCCAGTATACAACACACAACACTACTATAATCCCCAACCTCAATATAACACACCTCGCGCCCATAAAAATCCAAGTCCACCATAGACTTACGCTCCAATTCAATCTACCACTCATCAATACCGACCAACCTATGCACCTCGACCTCGCCCAAATTTTGAAGCAAGAGGTCCCATAACCTTTGGCTCAATAGTTTGAAAGACTGAGGAGAGCAGGCTTGATTCATCTAATAGAAGGAAGGATTCATGAGTATCCTTTGAAATACTTTGATGCAACCAAACAGTGTGTCTACCACTCAAATGAAGGACATGATACCGAGGATTGCTTCAAACTGAAAAAATGAAATTGACTCACTGATAAAAAGTGGAGCCATTCAGCGCACCCTAGCTCCGCCCAATGAGAACTGTAACCCATTTCTAACCACCAGAATCAAGGAGCTGATATGATCACCTCGGATGAAGAATATTACCTGAAAGGAGCCGTCGTCACAATAGGAAATGCTGAGGCTGTAAGGGTCCCACCTCAAAGGACTCCAATGATCACTGTATAATTAAAACCTACTGTGATGGTCTGGACTTAATAGCAACAATCAACTATTGCTATGAGAGATGAAGAGGATCAGGAATACAAGACAAACCTGTGGACATATCAGCAGAAAGGAAAAGCCAAGATGACGGATTCCGCAATAACTCATGGAATGACCAGGTCAGGGAGTTGTTACGCTCCTGAGGAAGTAAACCAAGGGAATCCAGGAAGGAAACAAATTTAGAGATGGAATATGGTAGATTCGTAGGCCGTAAAATTCTAGAAGAAGATGTCAACCAAATATTACTCCGTGGAGGAACAATTAAAGAAACCTTGGCTCAAATATCAATCATGGACCTACTGATGAGTTTTGACAGTCACAATGACGCCTTAATGAAAGTGTTAAGTGGAGTGATCATGCCGAGCTACACTACCAATGAGGCACTGTCAGCAACCACTGGGAAGATGGTTGAAGCAAATATGATCACCTTCTGAAGAGATGAGCTTCCTATAGAAGGCGCGGGTCATAACAAAGCTTTACATATCACTGTCAAATATGGAGATAAGGTGGTGTCCTGAGTACTTGCTGATGGAGGATCAAGAATCAATATCTGCCTGCTGTCTATCCTACGAGAGTTAGGTATTCATCTAAGAGAAGTAAAAGGAAGTCATGTAAGGGTAAGAGCTTTGACGGGTCACAAAAGGACGTCAGTTGGGAAATCTATTTAGCCCTGCAAATCGGACCAGTTGAATTTCCCACACTGTTCCAAGTGATGGATTTTCATCTTCATACAACCTGTTGCTAGGAAGACCTTGGATATACATGGCAGGGGCGGTCCCGTCTACCCTACACTAATGCATGAAATTCGAGTAGGGTTGTCTTGGGATCCCGATTAGATGGGATAACAGAGCCAATTGACCCAAATGCGCAAAAAGGTAGAGCTGACATAGGGTATCAGCCTCCAACTGGAAAGACTTATACTAGTGGCTTCGAGAAGAAGGCTTTTGTGCCGAAGCGTGTTTCGGGTCTGGGTCAGAGCTCAACACCAGAGAACGACATTGTCGATGGAATGGGAAGGCTGTTTATGAGCATGAACGAGGAATGCTAAGACAAGGTTGATACACCGACCATTCGGAATGCCAAACCAGGAGAGGACTTGTAGAATTGGACTGCCAGCCCGTCTTTGGTTCACCGAGAGTCATGGTAGTGTGGAATTGTAAAACTTTTGTAAAAAGCGTATGGTCAATTGAGGCTTGAACCGTTCCTGTACCTTCTTTGTCATTTTGCCTCTTTGAACGCTTAGACGTTCCTCTTTTGATGAAATAAAAAAATGCTTTCTTAAAATTATTGCAAACTTATTTATCGCTTCATTTATACCTAGTTTTTCTTTTTAGTAATCAAAATGATAAAAACTCACATTTCGCGATTATGACATGTAACGAAACCCTCGAGCAAAGTAATCCAGATTACGAGGAATACGATGAAAGCATGATGCCTGATAATCTACCACAAGAGATTGAACAGCTAGAAAGCCAGAAAAAGCCTAATCTTGAGGAGATAGAAGTAGTCAACTTAGGAAGCGAAGAGGACATTAACGAAACCCGAAACAATGTATCCATCTGGAAGCAGATCAGAAAGAAGAATTGGTCAAGCTTCTCTAACAGTACATCGACGTATTTGCATGGTCATATGACGACATGCCTGGGTTAAGCACCGACATCGTTTCGCATCGATTTCCTACCGGTCCTGCTAGACCGCCAGTCATACAAAAACCCAAGAAATTCAAGCCGGATTTGAGTTTGAGGGTAAAAGAAGAAGAAACCAAGAAGATAGAGGCAACATGGTGATGGTCACAAATTATCCCACATGGCTGGCAAATTTCCTACCGGTACCAAAGAAGCATGGGAACATCAGGATATGTGTGGATTATAGAGATGTTAACAAGGCTAGCCCGAAGGATGATTCCCCTTTACGAAATATTCATATCCTCATCAGTAACTGCGCGAAGCATGAGCTGTAGTCATTTGTGGATTGTTTCGCCGGGTACCATCAGATCGTGATGCATGAAGAAGATGTAGAGAAGACAACGTTCACTACGCCTTGGGGAGTTTACTGCTACAGATTCATGCCATTCGGCCTCAAAAACTCCAGCTCTACTTACATAAGGGCCTTGAAAACCCTCTTTCACGAAATGATTCACAAAGAGATCGAGGTATATGTGGATGCTGTCATCATTAAGTCTCGAAAGAGTTCAAAATATTTGGACGACTTGAAGAAGTTTTTTGAACGCTTGCGGAGGTATAGTTTAAAGTTGAACCCTGTGAAATGCGCATTCGGAGTTCGTGCTTGAAAATTTTCCAGGTTTTATCGTAAGCAGGAATGGGACAGAACTGGATCCTTCAAAGATCAAATCCATTCAAGAGCTGCCACCGCCTAAAAGCAAGAAGGATGTGATGAGTTTCCTTAGTAGGCTAAATTAAATCAGCAGATTCATAGCCCAGTCCACGGTAATTTGTGGGCCTATCTCCAAGTTGCTAAAAAAGGATGTTGCTCCAAAATGGACAAAAAAGTGTCAGAAAGCTTTCAACAAGATCAAGGAGTACTTGTCAAATCCACTAATGTTGGTTCCTCCTGAACCCGGGAAGCCACTGTTGTTATACTTGTCGGTATTGGATAATGCATTTGGATGCGTGTTGGGACAACATGATGAGACCGGAAGAAAGGAGCACGCTATATATTACTTAAGTAAGAAGTTTACACCATGTGAGGCCAAATACACTCTGATATAACGCACTTGCTCCGCCTTGACTTGGATCGCCTAGAAATTGAGTCATTACGTGTCAACATACACCACACATTTAATATCCAGGCTCGACCTGCTCAAGTATATCTTTCAGAAGATGATGCCTACAGGATAGCTAGCCAAATGGCAGATTCTTCTCAGCGAATTTGACATTGTATACATAATATAGAATGCCACCAAAGGACATGACTTAGCTGACCACCTTGCAAAGAATCCAGTAGACAAGGACTATGAGCCACTCACTACATACATTCCGGAGGAAGAAATGTTGTTTGCTGGAGAAGACATCGCCGATTCATACACAGGGTGGAGAATGTTCTTTGACAGAGAGGAAAATTTCAAAGGAGTAAGAATTGGGACAGTCCTAATTTCTGAGTCAGTATAACATTACCCGACATCAGCAAAGATAAGGTTCCCTTGCACTAATAATATGGCCGAGTACGAAGCATGCATCCTCGAGGTTAGGATGGTGGTTTATATGAACATCAAGGAGCATTTGTCCATAGGAGATTCTGATCTTTTGATACATCAAGTTCAAGGAGAATCGACTACCAAGAAGGCCAAGATCCTTCCATACATGTAATGTGTAAAGGAGCTATGTAAGAAATTCATAAAGATCGAGTTTAAGCACATTCCTAGAATCCAGAACAAGTTTGCCGATGCTCTCGCAACCTAGTCATCCATGATCCAACATCTAGATAAGAATTACATAGACCCTATGAGATAGAGAGTGGGGATCAGCATGCATACCATTTTCATGAAGATGAAGAGCCAGACGGCAAGCCATGGTACTACGACATCAAAAGGTTCCTTGAAATAAGAGAGTATCCAGAGATTGCCACCAAGGCTCAGAAGCGAGCACTCAAAAGGCTAGAAAATCACTTTTTCCTCAACGGGGAAGTCCTATATAGGAGGACCCAAGACTTGGGTCAGTTAAGATGTGTAGAGGTTGCTGAAGCAAACAGACTGTCAGAAGAAATACATGTCGGGACATGCAGATCTCACATGAATGGCTTCACCTTAGACAAGAAGATTTTAAGAGCTGGATAATTTTGGATAACCATGGAAAGCGACAATATCTGCTATGTGTAGAAGTGTCACCAGTGCTAGATCCACGGGATTTCATCTAGGTTTCACCTGATGAGGTAAGCATAATGGGTTCGTCTTGGCCGTTTGCCGCTTGGGGCATGTACGTAATCGGACCTGTAGAGCCTACTGCATCATATGGACACTGTTTTATCTTGATAGTAATTGATCAATTCACCAAATATGTTGAAGCTTCTGCATACAAGGCCGTCAGGAAGAGAGTGGTAGCAGATTTTATTCGTAACAACATAGTCTGCCGCTTTGGGATACCCGAGTCAATCATCACTAACAATGCAACTAATCTCAACAGTGATCTCATGAGGGAAATTTGCGAGAAGTTTAGAATTGTCCACCATAATTCTACAACCTACAGACGGCAAATGGATGGAGAAGTTGAAGTAGCTAACGAAAACATCAAAAGAATTCTACAAAAGATAGTGGAAAATCATAGGCAATGGCACTAGAATTATCCTTCGGCTTACTGGGTTATTGGATAACCATGAGGATATCTATTGGGCCAACACCATAGATGTTGGTTAGAAAGGAGCAACTCATGAGTATGTTAGACGATCTTTAAGGGTCATTCAAGAAGCCAAGTTAGACGATGCGGAATGGATACGGGTCAGGAAGGAGCAACTCATGCTCATTGACGAGAAGAGAATGGTCCTAGTATGCCATGGTTAGCTGTATAAATATAGGATGGCCAATAAATTCAACAAGAGGGTGAAACCTCGCAAATTTATACCGGGGCAGTTGGTTTTAATGAAAATATTCCCTCATCAAGAAGAAGCCAAAGGAAACTTTGTGCCAAATTGTCAGGGTCCTTACGTGGTCCACCGAGTATTGTCAAGAGAAGTTCTGATATTGGCTGAGATGGATGGAAGAGTCAGCACGAAGCCTATTAACTCAGACAAAATCAAGAGATACTACATTTGAAGATAGTAGAGTTAGGTTTTGGTTGTAACTGAACTACGCTCGGCCTGACTTCCCAGGGAGGTATACATAGGCAACCACGTAAGGTCCGGTTTCTCTCTCCCCCTCTTTCTTTTCTATGAGGAAAGTCCAAATATCATTTTCTATGTACCCAGAACTACACCACGACTTGATTTCCTCCGAAAGGAATACGTAGGCAATCCTCATCGGATTCAGTCATCTTTTGTAATTGAACTACGTTCTGGCCTGATTCCATTTGGATACGTAAGTAGTCTGAGTCAGACTCGGCCACTTCATTTTCCATCTCATCTTTTTGCATATGTTGTAATCGAACTATGTTTTGACATGATTCTATTTGGATACGTAGGCTGCCTGAGTCAGACTCGGTCATCATCATCATATTTTTTTTTTATTACCCACGAACTACATTCAGACCTGATTCTGTTTCGGATACGTAGGCAACCTGAAAAGGTTCGGTCATAACCCTAGGAAAACCTTGGTAACGAATGAGTTTAGATTAGGATGCAATTGCAGTGGCAAGAAACCACGTCGTCAGAAGCATTTTGGAGGATCGACAACAACAGGACCGAGTCTTCCAGAAACAATGTTCGGACGTGAGGGGCTTCCGAAACATGTCATAATCTGGAACAACGCCACTTGCCATAAAACAAAAGATTTTCAAAATGTTATTCAAAAGCTAATGCATATCATAATCTGTTCCACCTTCCGAATTTCATGGCATGATTCAGGACTGGGGAAAAGCCAGGACAATGGTTGACACAAACCAATACCCACCCTTGCTAAGAATTTTTTCTTTGGCCAACAGGATACAAGGAAATGCTGGAACACACTGGGGAAAATGAAGGATCCAACATTCTTTCATAACTATCATCCCTCTTTCCTTATTAAAATTTTTCCTTATCGATGACGCAAGCAAAGAATATTGTAAATAACAAACCGTCTACTCAACCAAACGGAGCATATTGTATATAGAGAGCCTCTAGCCCCGCCAACCAGAGCCGTGTATATAGCATATTGTCAGCTCAATCAATCAGAGTGCCCTGTAAGAATTGAGTCATAGGCTTCGCCAATCGAAGCCTTGTATATTGCAAAACTGTGTGCTTCGCAAACAGGAGTGTTTTGCACCGCCACATCAGAGATCAAAGTTGATAGTTGCAAACCTCGTCACAAACGTTCTGCCAATCGACGGACACAATTTAGTTTCACACTGAAGAGTACCCTTGGGCATGCTCCTTATTTCTTTATTGTTATCTTGAAAGTTTGAATGTTTTTCTCATGTATCTTACATGCATGATTACATTTTCATGTCAGAAACTCCCATCATGCAGAAATACTTTACATCTCAATGCAACTGCTCCCATCAAGCAGAGATACATTACATTTCAATGCAACTGCTCCCGCCAAGCATAGATGCATTCTACATTACAAGTCAACTACTCCCATCGCGCAGAGGCACTCCCAACATGAGGAGACTTATACTCCGACAGCTACGGAACGGTACACAGCCCAGCTAATAATCGAGTCAAATTCAAGTATCATGCCATAACAATCCCAAATTACGGCTAGCCGGCATCAATACGTCATCATTCCTGCATCATTTACATTGCATCTTAACATATTCTGCATTGCAATATATGAGTATGTGTGTATTTTGTTTTTGCAGGAACAAACATCACAATATGAAACTCCTTCTAAACAACAAACTAAGCTACAACGCTAGGAGGGACGACAAACTCATGAGAGGACTAAGGATCCAAGCTCAAGCTCAAATGCGATCAGTGAAACTCAAATTCTTTGAATCTGTCAAATCAAGCTGCAATTCAAAGCTATCATGGGTACCAAATCTTCCATCTTGCCGTATCTTCATAATACGATACTGGGTCAACTCCTGCGAGCATTGCCTACCAAAAATCTTCACTCCAGAACTACATGAGGCCTGATCCTCGTTAAGCCCGAGGTATGTAAGCAACTAAAGACAGAATTCAGCCTCAACTCACCAAAATCCTCCAGGAATATTCCTTAACTCCTAATTTTAGAACTCATAATCTTTCTTAAACCCATATGCCATTTCTGCAATGCATCCGTGAGGTTAGGAAAAAATTGGCCATGGTTCCTTTCTTTGCCCGAAAACTTTATCACCGTCGTCTGTCAAAGAGGGGCAGCTGTTAATGGCCAATTTTGACCCTCCCTTTTAAAATTTATTTATTTATACTTAATGATTTGCAATAAATATTTTGAAAATGTTTTCTAACCAGTAATATCCTTGTACAAAAATTATGTATTAATAATGTTGAAATTAATAATTTAGTATTATATAATTACCAAATATTATACTTACTATTTTATGATTATTAAAATAACCTTTATATACATTAAATAGATTTTATAATTAATTTAATAAGTTATTTCATAATTTTTTTTAGTTAATTAGTCTACTTTTTCATTAATTCAAAATTAATGTCAAATTTGAAAAAATAGAGTATTTTTATTAATTACAATAATTAGTAGAGTATTTGACAATTATAATTTTACTATATTTTATTGAAAGTAATTAAGTTATTCTAATTAATTTCGAAAGGGTTAAAAGCTAAAAGGCTACAATTTCAATTTCTTAGTTAAATACAAAGTGGCTGTTATTTAAATCAATTTTAGCCCAAATTTCAAGCCCAATCCGGACATGACCAAGTCCAAACAACCCCTCCAATTGAAATTGGCAATCCATGCCATTCCTTTTGAGCTAATAGCTTTGCGCCACGTCGCCCGTCTCTATCACTCACGCAATAAACACAAGCAATCTGAGTCGTGGATCCAAGCCATCAACGGTCCATGTTTATCCATATTTTTCTTTTAATTTTAAGCCTCCTACCAGATATTATCACAACCATTAGATTACATAGATCCAACGACTCCCTTTTTTCTTCATTAAAACATTTTATCCCTTGAATTATTAGGGTTGTTGATCTAATGATCCAACGGCCCAGATCCTTTTTCTCGTTCTTATCCCTAGAGATCGACTACCCCAACCCCAAACCCTAAATCATTTCGCCTAAGACTCCGCTGCCCCTTTCCCTTTTCTCTCTCATTTCACTCAAACACCATGACCAAATCAGTCATAGTTGTGCAAGGTCACAAATCCTAACCCCAAATCATTCTTTCTACTTCCCTATCCGTGAATCCTGCTGTCTTCTTTCCTTTTTTAACATTGAGATTCAAAATCTCTAAATCCAAAAACCGTAACCCAAAAGACGAAACCTCAAATCACCTATTGTCTTTCAAATGCATGGCATGCATGGCTATCCATCTTGTCCCATACTTTAAATCTTGATGTTTTCTTTCTGATTTTACCATTTAATTTCAAAAGGCCCAAATATTGAAATCACAGACGAAAAAAATAAAATCTCAATTTGGCTGAGATCTTCTTTGTTCTTTCAAATCAAAGCACATGAGGAGCCTCTTCAGAACTTCATCATGAATATCTATACCCAAAGGTCAAATATACTGACCTCTGGTTTTTTGGGCTTTGTCCGTTGGGTCGTTGCCACTAGCGGTCTACACTCCATTCATGTAAAATCAACTATGGTTTTCACCTCTGCTCTTATTTGATTTTCACTTGAGTTGCTCGCATCATCAACCTTTCATCACTTTCCACTCACCAATTTGAATCTGCCGAAATCCTAGACCTTGAGGCATTATAATTATGAGTCCTAACGTCTCTCACCTAAAAACACCTAACACTCTGAAGAAAATCAATACACAATATAGTAACTTTTAGAAAATTTCAATTAAAGCCTTGGTTCTCACTCGATTTCTGATTTCTCTCTCTTTTCTGGTTCTGAGTTTACTCACTGATCGACAGTTTGAGTCTTGGGCTTCTAAACGGCTAAACGAAGTCTTTGTTTTGTTTGCTTCCCTAAAGGAAGTCAGTGAACCTCAACTCTCCTCCTCTTTTAATCGTTTTAATTTTCAAGAATGATATGTTATGTTATCTTTTATTGAATGACACTATCGATAATGTGCTATGGCTGACTATTTTTATGTGTTTGTTATTAATCTGTAACTGGTAAATAGATTATGGAATCATAAGTTCCTTAAGGTGTTGAAATTAGAATGATGTATTGATTAGTTAATGCCGATTTGAACATTTTGATAACTTATATCTATTGTTATTCTTTTCAGAATAACAAAAAAACCTTTAAACAACCTTAATAGTTGGCTTAATCTCCTGATGTCCTATTGTAACCCTCATGTGTGTTATGACTTAGTGTTATTAGCATGATCCACTTAATGTTTGGCCTAATCAGGCATGAATATATGTTGTTGAGCATAGGGCTGTCACATGAATTAAACATGGTAGTTTACAATGCTTGAACCATCCCTATCTTCAAATGTATTCTGCTGTAATTTTGCAACTCTATAAACTAGTGTAATACCTTTCATCAGCTCCCAGAACTGTTTATCACATCTGTGAACTTTATTGTATGAGATAATGCCTTAAATTAACTAGGGTTAAGCCGTAAGGAACCTGTACACTTTAGTTATGTCTTCTGCTATCTACTTGGCTTGAGTCATGTTCATAAACCTAATAGAAATTTTACTTACTATGGTTGAATACCATCTGATAGAACCATGTGTTGCAAAGCTTCATTATAACAGCTAACCTATTGAGCTCATAACTGAATATACTTGCGTAGTGTAAATTTTCATCAACTATGATAGCCATGTTAGTAAGAAACCGTGCTTAGTACTTAATCATGTCAAATGTTGTAGTATTAGTTAAATACAACATATACATCTTTGAGTGTCACTCAATAGGAATTCTGTTCTCATCCCTGTCATAAAGGAGGCTGCTGCTTTACATAGTATACCTGTGAATGTGTTCCCAGGACATTGAAACCTATTAAGTTCATTGAAGCTCACTTATAGACTTAGAAAATAGTCTTTAACTGTACATCTGCCCTATTAGAATGTAGGACTATATAATTGACCTCTTAACCAACCTAAACGTAAATGAAGATCTCTTTGGAGATCACATGCCAATGTATCTGCCTGTCCTTGTTTTCATAAGAATGTTGAAGTGGATTTTTAACTGTTCTCACTCAGTAAGAAATGGAATGTTGGTCTGTATGTAGATCCCCCTTAAATATGTATAATTAAGTATATGACAACAGTTAATGGCCTTCACAAGTATGAACCTGTTTATAGGGATACTGAGGTTGATACCTCCCATGTTCCTTTGAACTACATAATTTACTTATTCTGAGCCTTTGTATTCATGTGCTGCTATTTTCTCACTGTTTGCTACCACCTGTAAATGATTCTTTCTGACTGCTTTTAAGCTTGATAAGAGTATATGATGCTGCTACATGCTTGTGTCCAAACCATGGGATACTTGCTGATGCTTTGATGATCTGGATGTTATTGAAACATATCTCTTATTATGTATAATCACCACTATAAAATTGGAGTTCAAAATGAGCACCTCATTAACACTTAAACCTGTAGGGAAGAGCAAGTGTGGATAGTTAGGGGTGTTTGGAGTAGAATTTAGTTATTGGTTGAAATACTCTCCCTGACACAAGTATTGCTCGGGGTCCTTAAGACCCTTGTAATCATTGAAATTCCAAGGATCCGAAGAGTACCTTGGCCATGAATGGAATTCCACCCCTAGCCTCTAACCTATCGACATTTATTAATTTCTTTAGGTTTAGTGAATGGAAAAAAAAGTTTTCATTGTAAATTGCTTTACTATATGTGACCTTGTACTAATTTTGCATTCTTAGTTACTGTCGATTTTATAATTATCTTGGATTTATATTAAATATAAATTATATGTAATTGTGTGTATTGGGCCATATATCTAATTACTTTCTCTTTCTTTTGCACATTTATTTAAAATGGGCCTGTCAAGTTCTCAAAGAACTCAGACCCAAGTTCTTCGCTTGTTTGGAGTCTGAAGCTGCTGTTGTCCGTCTTCACTATCTGCTGGGCTTACCTCCTTTCAAGACCAAACCTAGAGTCACCTCTTTCCTTTATCGCTTTTAGTCTACTAATTACTCTCATATGTATATAACACTTGTGATATTTGATTGAATGCTCTTGCTTTGGTATCTTTAGTTATTATTAACAACCTAGGCAATCTCTAAAGACATAGGATAAAAGAAACATTGTGACTTAGTAACCACAATTCTAATTCGTTAATTATTTTTGTTATTCATCTCTTAACCTTTACTAACGATTTTCATGAAGTCTTTTGAAACTAAGACAACCTTTGCGAAGGTCGATAGTCTTCTCTTTTTTCAAAAACCACAAGAATTGAAATCTAAAATTGGTCTTCTAAAATTAAGCTTTTCTACAAAGAAAATCGTACAAGTGATGTTGCAAAGCAAAGGTTTTCAGATGGTTTCTTCAAATAAAAATGTGAGATTTAAGAATCAAGGTATACGAGTATACCTAAGGCCCACTTCTTTAAACACCTTTACTTTATTAGAGTTACATAAATAGTCACATCATTTTTAAATATAAGGTGTTTTAAAACTTTGCCACATTTTACAAGGTTTTGCAAATACAAACATTATAATATACTTATAAAACTATTCCAATGATATAGATGCAAACATTTTTGTTAATGGCTTTTATAAATCTATACCCTCTTTTTAATTTTTCAAGTAATAGGCTTTTTAAACTAGATATACAACATGTCATACTTTTAAGCACTAATTAAGTAGAATATAGACAACTAATTCTTTAAACCTAGTTTAAGTCCTTTGGAGCTACCTCAGGTCGATTTTAAGGGGTGCCTAACACCTTCCCCTTAGAAGAACAAGAACCCCTATCCAAAATATCACCGGTTAGCAGACTAATAGAGAAATGATCTTAGTAATTAAACAGGTACCCCAGTATACCTTCAAATATTAGGTGGTGACTCGACTCTAATTTATCATCAACAGGGAAACCATTATTTGAATCTCATTTTGACTCGGGCAAACTAGGGTGCAACAACTAGTGCTACCATAAATGTGGGTGATAATTGTTGACAGTCAATTTTGACCCTTCGTTTTAAAATTAATTTATTTATACTTAATAATTTATAATTAATATTTTAAAAGTATTTTCTAGTAATAAATACCTATTTTTACAAATTAATTAAGTATTAGTTTTAAAATTAATCATGTGGTATTAATATTATGCAATTACAAATATACTTACTATTTTAAGATTATTGAAATAACTTTTAATTACATCACATAAGCCGATATAGTTAATTTAATGAATTACTTTGTAATTTCTAGTTAATTAGACTATTATGTTCAGAATTCGAAATAAGCATTACAATTTAGAAAATAAAGTATTTTTACAAATAAATAAATTAAAATAATTAGAAGTTATATTTTTACCATATTCTATTGAAAATTGTGAAGTTTATTTAAATAAATTTCAAAAAGGGAAAAGACAAAAAGCTACAAAAGCAAATCTCAATTAAAAGCAAATTGGCCATCTCTTAAATTATTTTTAGCACAAATGCCAAGCCCAAACGGATCTGACCCATTCTAGACACCCCATCTCATTGCACTTTGGCAACCATTGCCATCACCTTTACACCAATCACCACATGCCACATCACCCGTCTCCAGCACACACAAAACAAACACAAACAATCTGGAACGTCCATCTCTTAAATCAACATCCCACGTTTTAACTTTATTTCCCCATTAATTCTTAAGCATCCAGTGATTTATTTTCAACCGTCTGATCACAGTATTCCAACGGCCACCGATTTTTCCCATTTAAGTCATTTCTAAATTCCTAATTATCAAAATGATTTGAGCCGTTGATCAACAGACCCAACGGCTCCTGTTCTATTTCCCAACTTAAACTCAGAGACCAACCCCTATTCCCCCAAACCCTAATCATTCACTCCAAAGACCTGGCCGTCACCTTTCCACTTCTTCTCTCATCTCTCTCAGACTCTCAGACCCGTCAATCACCCAAAACCTTTCACTAATTAGTGCAAGGTCATGAATCATGACCGGAAAACGTTCCATCCTCCTTCATTACCCAGGATTCTTGCTGAATCCTTACTTATTTTGCCTTTGAAACTCAAATCCCCAAATCCGAAAACCCTAACCTAGAGATGAAACTTCAAATCGGCTGTGGCTTTTCAAATCCATGGCATGCATGGCCATTCATTTTTCTTCTGCACTACGAAGCTCATCATTTCTTTCCTTTTTCACCATTCAATTTAAATAGCCCTATTTGAAGAAGTCATACCAAATGGTGAAACTTCAACTCGCCAGATCTCCTCCTCTGTCTTTTCAAATCAAGACAAATCTAGGACGTTAGATGGCCTCAATGTTGATATTCAACACCTAGAGGTCAAATGCAATGACCTCTAGATATTAGGGTTCTAACTAGCAGTCCTTCACACTCATCGATTAGCTTCTCTTTTCTCAAGTAAACCCCTAAATAATTTTCCCTGTCTATCTGATTTTTTCCAATCTTGTTATCATCATCAATCTTTCATCACTTTCCACATTATTTTAAAACTGTTGAAACCCTAGAGCCTTAATGGCATTATAAATAGGCCCTTTAATGTTCTCATCTACCACCACCTAACAACAAACAACCTAACAGAGAAACGACCAACAACCGTCTAAGAGTAATTCTGAGATTTCCAAAACCTAGGGATTCTTACTAATTCCTCTTTTTTTCGTTTCTGAGTGCTTTTGCTGGTTTGAGCTTGAAGCTTTGGGTCTTAATAAATTAAGAGAAATCCTTGTTTGGTCTGTTACCCTCGAGTAGGACAATATACCTCTAACTCTTCTCTTTGATCATCTTATTAGAATGTTATAAATATGCTTGTTGTTTTCTGTTAAATGTAGTCATCTGTGATGTTATCATTAATATAAAAGTGTTATCTCCGTGTTCATAATAAGGTGTTGTTGATCCGTGATCCTTTGTCATGTTTCTAAATATCTTCAAATTGATATCGACTTGTCTATAATATGACTTTAATGACTCTCATTTCTGGATCCTAATAGTCTGCATGATTAAGTTCCCTTAATGTGCCTTGATGACTTCCATTCTTGTCTAAACTCCAGATTTTCTATCAATAGTTCTATTGTGACCTTTATTGTGATCTTTATCTCTATACACTGTTTTCCTACTTTCTTATGGTCGAGATTATTGAATGGTAATCCTAACTAGGACAAAATTGAAAGTTCATAGTTTAATCCTCACTACTTAACTGAAGCATAAAAAGTCTAAGTGTTTAAGTGCTCTCTTTCTCTATATTGTATCTGCTAACTCTGAGCGCAACTTATGGGTTATGACATTCTCATTTTCATACCTAATTGTTGGTTGCATTTGTATGAAACAGTATTGTTAAGTTGAACTTTTTCCATGAATATCAATAACTCTGCTGTATATATCCTACTAAGATTAGTCATCCCTTTTTATAAAAAATAAGTCATAATCATGTTTATTATCTTTGACAGGTAACTGATGTTAAGACTGAACATAGTTGCCTCATGTTTAGATATAACCCTTAGTTACATGGTTGAGTAAAACCTGTTTGGTACAACACCTTTTCTGTCTTAATTTTCCTTTATGACACTACTGATTTTGTGAAACTTACCCTGTCCTTGTAAGACCACTAAAGTATTTGTGTGTATGTTGATTGTAAATGTTGTGTGTTCTCCTGTTTGGCTTCGTGACTCCATGCTTTTGTTTTAAATTGTACTCATCCCTCTCTTTCCTGCTAATATGAAGCTGAATCTTATTCTTAATCCAATGAGAAGTTCTTTATAGTTACTACCCGAACATATTGATTTGCTTAAGGATTAATACTATTATGAGAATGTGATCCAGTCGAGCACCTTAGGAATTCCATGTTCAAATCTCTGAATCTGCAGTCATATTAAGAGTTTTGATCATGTTTCTGATATCTCTGACAATTTCTGTAAAAATAGCTAGTTGTAACTGTTTGTCTGAACCTTTACTAATGCCTTTTACAAGTTCCATGTAGTGTTATTAATCTATACATGTGTTGATAGTAAGACCAAAGCTAATAACTATCTGCCAAGGTTGAAGTATTTGGTTGTTGCATATCTAAGTTGCGTGTTCTCTATCTATCCTTTGAATGTGATCCTAAGTGTGTAGATCTTTAACAGTAATGCTTTAATGTCTCTGCCTCCCTCTTCCCCCATATGTATCTAAAATCTGACCTTTAGACTTGCTTAATAGGTGTATTATTCATGAGATATTAAAAATGTAGTTATAGAATAAAGTTGTGTTATATCTTTATCTTATTTTGCTAGGAGAGAAAGCATACTTCTGTGGTAGGGAGTATTATAGTATTTAGTTTACATTAAAAGGCCCTCATTGGCAGCTAAACCCATAGGGAAAAATGAGTACTTAGCGGTTAGGGGTATTTGGGAGCAGAGTTTAACTTCAGGTTGAACTGCTCTCCCCGGCACACGCATTGCCCTGGGCCTTGAGACCCTTGGAAACTTTGAAGTATCGGAGAATTCAAAGGGGCCATCGACCTTAAGTATAACTCTCTCCTTAGCCCTTAATTCATTAACACTTGTTGTACTTAAGGGTTTTAGTGTTTAATGACGACGAAAGGTTTTCAGTGTAAATTATTTTTCATGTATAACCACCACATTAGTATAAGTTTTCACATAGTATTTGAATATTGATAGTTTGTTACATTTTTTGGTCCAATTTTCTGCTTATACGTTTCATACATGGGTTAATACATAGAACATGTATCTATTGACTTTCTTTTCTTTTGGACATGTACATTTATTTAGGCCTGTTGAGTTCTTAAGGAACTCAGGCCCAAGCCCAGCCTTGACGCATTAATTAGAAAGTCTGAGATCACTCATAGCCGCGTCTTCACTACTGGGCCTGCTTCTTTGAGGCCCAATTACCAGAGTCCAATCCTTTACCTCTAAATTCCTTTTACTATTGTTTACTGCTTCCTTAATTTAGTTTATTGCTTCGTTACCCTTAATCTACTGCCTTGTTGCTTTGTTGCATATTTGTTGTTATTTCACATGTATACAACACTTATATATTGGATTGTGTCCTTTATTTTATACCTTAAGTCATATAAAACATAGGCAAGCCCTAAACAATATAAGATTTAAAAAGAATTAGTTAGTAATTTATCTCCATTTTGCAAACTATATTTGTTTATATCATACTATGTTTTCGTTCACCTGTTTTTCTTAACAAGATTTTGAAGCCCCGGAACTTAGCATAAACAACAGCCCCCGTCTTCAAAAGGAAAATCAAATTTGAATCGCAAGCCTAGCCTTCTAAAGAAAATCGACTATTTCAAAAACCAAAGTGTTGCTGCCCAGCAAATATTTCAAAATGATTCCTCAAGTCTAATATTTAAGATTTCAGAAACCAAGGTATATCTTAGGCTCCTTTTTTTTTTCTTTTTTTTTTTTTACAAATATCTGTTAGAGTTACATGAATATCCATTCTCTAAAAACCAAATGTTTTATAACCCCTTTCCACATGATTTATAAATATAAAGCATTCATATACATATTTCAAAAACTCTTTCAATTATATCCACCAACATATTTTTTCAGACTCCTTTATAAATTCACATCCTTTTAAAGTCTCACATCCCTTTTATTAACATCATACTCTCACTTAGATATATAGTAAACCGCACTCTTTAATACTAATTAAGTCATAATATAAATAATGGATTACAAACCTAGTCTAAGTCCTATGGAGTTACCTCAGGTAGATTTTAAGGGGTGCATAACACCTTCCCTTTAGAAGAATAAGAACCAATATGACTTAGTAATTAAATAGGTACCCTAGTATATCTTTTTATATTAGGTGGATATTCTCTTTTATCAACAACAGAGAAATCACAAGTTGAATCATGTTTTGACTTGTGCAAAATAGGGTGCAACAACATGGCGACTCTGCTGGGGAAACCCCTTGGGTTCTAACCTTAGCAGACTTAGACTAATTTGGCATCTAGATTTATTTGTAAATTGCTTTAATTGTAAATAAAATCGCAATTACGTGCTTACCTGCTTTAATTGCTCTTTATGCTTATTATCATGCTTATTTCTGCTATACTCTTGTCTGTTACTGCTTTATGTACACTGTCATCACATTGTTTCCTATCGAGTATTGGCCGTACACTATCACACACAATGGCACACGAGGGTTGTCTTTTATACCCCTCCTAACCTTCTTTTCAAAACTCTCTAGTTTCAGAGAATGGCTTTATCAGGTCAACTAACATAACTTCTCGCAGCCTTCAGTCCAACTCAAATGTAGGAAACACTCTACTCCAGTAAAAATAGGACATGAGGCATAAACCTTCGGTGAGTCGGTCCTTGGCATTGACGCACAATTAGGAAAGCCACCCAAATGTCAACGGGTCATGCACCCAATGACATGAATTCAATGGAAGCACAAACAAACTTGATAAGATACTTAAAGATCTGAAGCAAACACTTACCAAACATCTTTCTTTTACCCACCACAGAAAATGGAAATCAACCAAAACATCCCTGCGATTAGCATGGTAATGGGAGCACCACATAAATTTAAGAAGTGGTGGAAGAATATTCATCGGGAACACGGAGATGAGGTTCAAATGCATCTGGGAGCACTAACCGTGTTGCTAAAAATCAGAGCAGATAGGGTGCTCACTCACTTGTTGATAGAATTTTGGTACCCGGCTAAGGTGGTGTTCAAATTTGCTGACTGTGAGTTAGTACCGACATTAAAGAAATCCATGAGATTCATGGAGCTGCCATTCAATGTAAGGAAGCTAATTTTGCCAGTTACTATGCCCGGTTACTGGTTCATGGATGCTTTAGGCCTGGCCAATAGTAGGAGTCTCAGAAGTATCGGGGACGGTGAGCCTCGACCTGCTGTTTGACAGCTTTGGGCACCGTGAAAGCTACGAGTGGTATTCGGGAGAGTTTCAATGTGATAAAGAGACGTGAGAGAGTATTAGGCCTATCACCTTCAGAGTGGCACTATTAGGACTATTGTTCTTCCTACAGAGAAGAGGCCGGATCAACATCAATCTATTACTTGTGGGTCAGGCAACCTTCCGTGGCAACCTTCAAGCTACTTTGGTGCCGATGGTATTAGCTGAGCTGCTGATGGCTTTGTTCGCATGTGCATGAGGGTATGATTTATTTAAAGATTGTAACTTGCTGCTTCAGATCTGGGTTACTGAACATTTCTTCCAGTGAGAAGCCACCATCGACTAGTTCGTGGGCGTCAGCAACATGATCCGCAGCCACAACTAACTAATAAGACATTGGGTCTCCCCACATGGGCAAGAAGTATGGAGGGAAATGTGGAAAAATCTGAGTTGGGAGTGGATCAATTGGAAGCTATCCTTGTTAGGTGGAAGAGCAATTTCAAAGACTTCTCAGAAATACTTCATCCAGCGGATCAGACTTAAAGGTATTCAACCATACTCACCCCTACGGATCCTTAGACAATTCAGGATGATCCAATATGTGCCTCTGTAGACAAGGACAACACTATACAAGGATGAGTACCAATTCCCAAGATAAGAAGGCTACAAGAAGAGTGGAGCGACCTGGTCACAATGCCGATGGGTCAAAACTCATGGTGTACTCCAGAGTAATACGTCTGGATCAACGAGGGAGAAGTGCTGGCTCGACCAAGTAGAGAGGGTTTAGCCTGGTTAGAGGACGCGATGGCTGCTTTGTAGATTTACCAGGATATCCTACCACATTACCTTGTGACTACTTCGATGCACCATCACGTGGTCCCAGGATCCATTGACCATATTTTTCCACCTGTGGAAGACGATGATTGGGGAGTGCATCCAAATAGTGTCTAGCACAGAGCCAGAAGAAGATCCGGAGGTGGAGTTAGAGTTCAACAATGACGAGGAGGAGTTTGAAGAAGACCTGGAGGAGGATCTGGAAGAGGAGCCAGAAGAAGAAGAAGAAATGGGAAACGACTCAGGGGATGGTTATTGAGTTGGTTGATTTCTCCCTGTTTCCCACTTTGTACCCTTAACCCTAGTTTTCTCTTTTACTTTCTAAAAGGGAAAGTTGTCCAAGCCCCAGCAATTCTATGAAACAGTGATGTAATCTTTGTTCCCACTTGTATCAGTCCAAATCATCAATGAAAACAAATTGCTTCGGATCTAAATGTGTCAAGTCTAAATGTCTATCAAATATTTGCGATTTAGGCCCACCTCCGGCAATGAGAGCTCCCCACGAATTCTAGGAAACGCGCTAGCCTTAATGCAAGAATTAATTGCTTTATGTGATTTTCTGCTTGTATAAATGAAGAATTTCACTCTTGTTCATTTTTCTTTTCTTTCTTCTTATTTTTCTTTTGCTTTACTATATCACCCGAGAAGAAAAGAAAGTTAGTTTATGTCGACCAAAACTGGCGGAACCACTATACAATCTAAGGATAAAGGGAAAGATGTCAGCCACGGAAAACCTAATGAACATGCTCTGATCATAGCCGACAGCGCGAGGCGATTGGGGCAAAAGGACGAAACCAGGAATGATGAACACGTGGCCAAGATGGCCCAGGAAATGGAGCCCCTAAGGGAGGAGGTACAACATATCAGGGACCTAGTGCAACTGCTAGTGACAACGCTTCCTCTACCACCTCGATTCCCTTCTTTGGATTTGATTCCTGACAATATTCCTTCGGCAACGCGCCAAAACAACAACACCCCAACTCCAGCTCCTAGCACTCAAGTCATCCCTCTAGTGGACCCCGCAAACCCACCATATCCCCCTATTCACACTCCCTACATACCACAGTACGTTCAAACACTACAAAACCCGCTTGTGACCACCAATGCAACTCACACCGTTCCTCGTGACAGAGTTACTTTAACCATTAACCATCACATACCCGTGGCACATGACGACGTCCATGAGCGGTATGTTCCCTTATATATGCCATTTCTGAACCTACCCTTATAGCGCCTGTCATGGTCAGGGTGCCTTATGAGATTGACCAATGCGCCGAAATGGAGAGGGAAGCTAGGAATAAGAAAAAAGTTAGTATCTGAGCAATTGCAAATTTTGCGAAAGCAAATGAAGAGCCTCCAAGTTGCCCGATGAAGTGAAAGTTTGGACTGCGGGGATTTGTGTATTCATCCGGATGTGGATATTCCAGCAGGTATAAACCCCCCCCCCCCC
>MCJB01048019.1:37966-94780 GCA_002018475.1 Nicotiana obtusifolia
CCCCAACTAAGAATTTTTCTTTGAGTGGAGGGTCACCAGGGAGCAAAGAGCATTGGGACCACACTGGGGAAAATGACGGACCCGCCACTTTCCTAAGATTATCTCTCTTCCTCCTTTAATTGAATTTTTCTGGTACAGCTAAAGCTAACCTTTGAACCTTTGCAGGTATCTCGGAATCAGACAGATGACATGAAAAACCTGTACATAGCAAATTGCCTGCTCAAACAATCGGAGCACCTTGTACAACACGGATCTTTGGCTTCACCAATTGATGTCCTGTAATAGCAAACAGTCATCTCAATCAATCGGAGCACCCTATACGAACGAGCCGTCGGCTTCACCAATTGAAGTCCTGTATATAGCAAACTATCAGCTTGATCAATCGGAGCACCCTATACAAACGAGTCGTTGGTTTCACCAATTGAAGTCCAGTATATAGCAAACAGTCAGCTCAATTAATCGAAGCATTCTGTACAAATCAAACGTCAGCTTCATCAATTGGAGCCTTGTATATAGCAAACTGCAAAGTTTGCCAACAAAGCAATTCACATTGCTGCTTCATCGCAACGGATGCTTGAATAGTCGCAAACCTCATCACTGACATTATGCCAATTGATGGCCGCAACTTAGCTTCTTAGTCAAGAGTATCTCTTGGGCATGCTTTTATTTATTTTTCTATTACTTTGAATGTTTTGACTTTTTGTTCATGCAACTTCAAGCGCCATTACAGTTTAGTCAATCACTCCCAAGCAGAGATTTTTTTTTTTTGGCTATCCCAAGCAGAGATTACTTTATATTTCAGTGCAAATCTCTCCCAATAAGCGGAGACACACTTTACATATTAAGCTCTCCCAAAAAGCGAAGACATTTCTCAGTGCAAAGCTCTCTAACAAGCGGAAATAATTTTCAAATGCTCCGAAAACTGTAGAATGGTACATAACCTGGCTAACAAATTAAGTCAAGATCAAGTATCCCATAATCCCGATCCCAAATAATGGCTCGCCGGCAGCCATGCATCATCATTCTTGCATTTTTTACATCGATCTTAATATATTTTGCATTACAATATCCTCATTAAGCCCGAGGTATGTAAGCAATTCAAAGCCAGAATTCGGCCCCAATCTCTCCAAAATTCTTCCTAAAATCTTCCAAGAATCCTCCTTAACTCAATCCTGCAACTCATAATCTTCATGCCACTCCTGCAATGCATGCCTAATGTTGTGACAAAATTGACTTTGGTTTGATTTCTTTGCTAAAAAACTCTTTCATCATCTCTGGTCAAAGAGGGGCAGTTGTTGACCGCCGATTTTGACCCTCCCTTTTAAAATTAATTTATTTATACTTAATAATTTAAAATAAATATTTTAAAAGTATATTCTACTAATAAATACCTATTTTTACAAATTAATTAAGTATTAGTTTTAAAATTAATCACGTAGTACTAATATTATGTAATTACAAATATAATTACTATTTTATGATTATTGAAATAACTCTTAAATATATCACATAGGCCTATATATTTAATTTAATGAATTACTCTTTAATTTTTAGTTAATAGACTATTATATTAATAATTCGAAATTAGTGTTACAATTTGGAAAACAAAGTATTTTTACAAATAAATTAATTAAAATAATTAGTAGTTATAATTTTTGCCATATTCCATTTAAAATTTTTAAGTTTATTTAAATAAGTTTCAAAAAGGGATTAAAAGACTAAAGGCTACAATTGTAATTCTTAATTAAAAGCAAAGTGGCCATCTCATAAATTATTTTCAGCCCAAATGCCAAGCCCAAACAGATCTAACCCAGTCCAAACACCCCATCTTATTGTACTTTGGTAATCCTTGCCATCACCTTTACACCAATCACCACGAGTCACGTCACGTTTCTCCGGCACACACAAAACAAACACAAACCATCTGGGTCGTCCATCTCTTAAATCAACGGTCCACGTTTTAGCTCTATTTCCCCTTTAATTCTTAAGCATCTAGAGATTTATTTTCAGCTGTCTGATCAAAGTAATACAACGACAACTAATTTTTCCCATTTAAATAATTTGTAAATTCCCAATTATCAAAAAGATTTGAGTCGTGATCAACAGATCCAACAGCTCTGTTTCCATCTTCCAACTTAAACTCAGAGACCAACCCTATTCCCCCAAACCCTAATCATTCATTCCAATGACCTGGCCACCACCTTTCCCTTCTTCTCTCATATGTCTCAGATTCTCAGACACGTCAATCACCCAAAACCTTACACTAATTATTGCAAGGTCTTGAATCATGACCAGAAAAAATTCCTTCTACCTTCATTACCCAGGATTCTTGCCTTTGAAACTCAAAGCCCTAAATTAGAAAACCTTAACCTAGAGATGAAACTCCAAATTAACTGTGGCTTTTCAAATCCATGGCATGCATGCCATTCATTCTGCCTCTGCACTATGAAGCTCATCATTTCTTTCCTTTTTCGCCATTCAATTTCAATAGCCCTATTTGAAGAAGTCATACCAAATGGTGATACTTCAACTCGCCAGATCTCCTCCCCCGTCTTTTCAAATCAAGGCGAGCCTGGGATGTTAGCTGGCCTCAATGTTGATATTCAATACCTAGAGGTCTTATGGGTATTACAATTCTGACCAGCGGTCCCTCGCACCTCATCGATTAGCTTCTCTTTTCTCAGGTAAACCCCTAAACAGTTTTCCCTCTATCTCTCTGATTTTTTCCAATCTTGCTATGATCATCAATCTTTCATTACTTTCCACATTATTTTGAATTTTTTGAAACGCTAGAGCCTTAATGGCACTATAAATAGGGCCTTTAATGTTCTCATCTACCACCACCTAACAAGAAACAACCTAACAGAGAAAAATGACCAAGAACCATCTAAGAGTAATTCAAAGATTTTCAAAACCTAGGGTTTCTTACTGATTCCACTTTTTTTTTCTTTTCTGAGTGCTTTCACTACTTCGTGCTTGATGCTTTAGGTCTTACGCAATCAAGAGATATCCTTGTTTGGTATGTTTCCCTTGAGAAGGTCAGTATACCTCTAACTATTCTCTTTGATCAACCCATTAGAATGTTATGAATATGCTTGTTGTTTTCTGTTAACTGTAGTCGTCTGTGATGTTATTAGTAACATAAAATGTCATCTCCGTGATCATAATAAGGCGTTGTTGATTCAGTGATCCTTTGCCATGTTTCTGAATATCTTCTAATTGATATGGACTAGCCTTTGATATGACTTTAATGATTCTCATTTTTGGATCCTAATAGTCTGCATGATTAAGTTCCCTTAATGTGCCTTAAAGACTTCCATGCTTGTCTAAACTCCAGATTTTCTGTCAATAGTTCTATTGTGACCTTTATTGTGATCTTTATCTCTATGCACTATTTTCCTGCATTCTTGTGGTCGAGATTATTGATTGATAAACCTAACTAGGACAAAACTTGAATGTTCATAGTTTAATCCTTCATTACCTAGCTGAAGCATGAAAAATCTAAGTGTTTAAGTGCTCTCCTTCTCTATACCTGTATCTGCTAACTATGAGGGAAACTTCTGGGTTATGACATTCTCATGTTCATATCTAATTGTTGGTTTCAACTGTATGAAATATTCTCGTTGAGTTGAACTTTTTTCATGAATATCAATAGCTCTATTGTATATATCCTACTAAGATTAAGTCATCTCTTTTCATAAAAAATAAGTCATAATCATAATGGTTGTAGTTGACTGGTAATTGTTGCTAAGCTAAACATAATTGCCTCATGTTTAGATGTAACCCTCAGTTACATGGTTGACTTAAACCTATGTGGTACAACACCTTTTTTGTCTTAAATTTCATTTATGACACTGCTGATTTCGTGAAACTTACCATGTCTTTGTAAGACCACTAAAGTAACTGTGTGTATGTTGATTCTAAATGTTGTGTGTTCCCCTGTTTGGCTTCATGACTCCATGCTTTTGTTTTAAATTGTATTCAGTCCTCTCTTCCGTGCTAATCTGAAGCTGAATCTTATTCTTAATCCTATGAGAAGTTCTTTATAGTTACTACCTGAACATAATGATTTCCTTAAGGATTAATACTATTATGAGAATGTGATCTTGTTGAGCACCTTAGGAATTCCATGTTCAAATATGTGAATCTTTAGTCATATTAAGAGTTCTAATCATGTTTTTGATATCTCTGGTAACTTCTATAAAAGTGGCTAGTTGTAACTGTTTGTTTGAACCTTTACTAATGCCTTTTAAAGTTCCAATCAGTGTTATTAATCTAACATGTGTTGATAGTAAGGCCTAAGCTAACCAACCCGTAACTAGTCTGCCAAGGTAGAAGTATCCATTTCTGGGTTGTTGCATAACTGAGTTGTGTGTTCTCTACCTATCCTTTGAATGTGATCCTAAGAGTGTAGATCTTTAACAGTAATTCTATAATGTCTCTTCCTCCCCCTTCCCCCATATGTATTTAATATCTGACCTTTAGACTTGCTTAATATGTATATTATTCATGAGATATTAAAAAATATAGTTATAGAATTAAGTTGTGTTATATCCTTATGTTATTCTGTTAGGAGAGAAAGTATACTTCTATGATAGAGAGTATTACAATATCAAGTTTACATTGAGAGGGCCTCATTGGCACCTAAACCCATAGGGAAAAATGAGTAGTTAGTGGTTAGGGGTATTTGGGAGCAGAGTTTAACTCTAGGTTGAGTTCCTCTCTCGACCAAGCATTGCCCAGGGTCTTGAGACCCTTGGAAACTTTGAAGTATCGGGGGATTTAAAGGAGTCATCGACCTTGAGTAGAACTCTCTCCTTAGCCCTTAATTCATTTACACTTATTGTTGTTTAGGGGTTTAGTATTTAATGACAACGAAAGATTTTCAATGTAAATTATTTGCCATGTATAACCACCACACTAATATAAGTTTTCTCATAGTATTTGAATATTGATAGTTTGTCACACTTTTTGCTCCAATTATCTGCTTATATGTTTCATACATGGTTGAACAAATAAAACATGTATCTAATGACCTACTTTTCTTTTGGACATGTACATTTTTTGGGCCTGCTGAGTTCTTAAGTAACTCATGCCCAAGCCCAGCCTTGTTGCATTTTTTGGAAAGTCTGAGATCAGCCATAGCTGCATCTTTACAACTGGACCTACTTCTTTAAGGCCCAATTAACAGATTCCAATCCTTTCCCTTCTAATTCCTTTTACTATTGTTTACTACTTCCTTAATTTAGTTTATTGCTTCGTTACCCTTAATTTGCTGCCTTGTTGCTTTGTTGCATATTTGTTGTTATTTCACATGTATACAATGCTTATACATAAGATTGCATGCTTTATTTTATATCTTATTTTCAAGCCATAAACAATATAGGATTTAAAAAGAGTTAGTAGTAATTAATCCCCATTTCGCTAGTTACATTTGTTTACATCATACTATGTTTTTGCTCATGTATTTTTCTTAACAAGATTTTGGAGCCCCGTAACTTAGCAAAAAGAACATCCCTCATATTCAAAAGGAAAATCAGATCCAAATTGTGAGGTTAGCCTTCTAAATAAAATCGACTATTTCAAAAACCAAAGTGTCGCTGCGCAGCAAATATTTCAAAATGATTTCTCAAGTCTAATATTTAAGATTTCAGAAACCAGGGTATATCTTAGGCTCGGGGTTTTTTTTTTCTACAAATATCTCTTAGAGTTACATGAACATCCACTCTAAAAACCATGTGTTTTACAACCCCTTTCCACATGCTTTATAAATATAAACCATTCGCATACATATTTCAAAAACTCTTTCAATTATATCCACCAACATAATTTTTCAGACTCCTTTATAAATTCACATCCTTTTAAAGTCTCACATCCCTTTTATTAACATCATACTCACTTAGATATACAGTAAGTCGTACTCTTTAATACTAATATAGGTATAGTATACATAATTGATTCCAAATCTAGTCTAAGTCCTATGGAGCTACCTTAGATAGATTTTAAGGGGTGTAAACCTTTCCCTTAGAAGAACAAGAACCCTTACCCATAATCTTTCACCGGTTAGCAGACTAATAAAGAATATGACTTAGTAATTAAATAGGTACCCTAGTATACCTTTAAATATTAGGTGGCGACTTTCTTTTATCAAAAACAGAGAAACCACAAGTTGAATCCTGTTTTGACTAATGCAAAATAGGGTGCAACAATATTTTGAGAGTTGTCTTGCTAAAATTTGATGATGATGAAATGTATGGCTTCATGGAATGTATCAAGTCATTGAAAGGGATGGTTTCATACAACTATACACCACGAAAATTATCATTGGATCTTGAAAATAAGAAGACTTCTCCTACAAATCCATTATTTCAAGATACACCTAACATAGAGTTTAAGCCATTGCCACCACACCTTTGATATGAGTTTCTTGGCTCTTCTTCTACTTTACCGGTTATTCTTTCTTCTTGTTTGATTAATGTGCAGGTAGATTCTACTTTGGTGATTCTACAAAAGAGTAAGAAAGCTGTTGGGTGGACTTTGGCAGATATTCAAGGTATAAGATCCGGACTTTTCATGCACAAGATCAAATTGAAAGATGGTGCTAGATCGTCGATAGAACATCAAAGGACACTTAATGAAGCAATGCAAAAGGTGGTCAAGAAGGATATTATTAAATGGTTGGATGTCGGGGTTGTGTATCTCATATTCGATAGTTCATGAACTTCACCTGTCCAATATGTGTCAAAGAAGGGGGATATGGCGGTTATTACAGCTGACAAGAAAGAATTGATCCCTTCAAGAATTGTTACCGGGTAGAGAGTTTATATGGATTACCGGAAGCTCAACAAGGTTACAAGGAAGAACCAGTTCCCTCTTCCATTCATGAACCAAATGCTAGTTATATTGGTCGTGCGTGTTTTTTATTTCCTTCTAGATGACTATTGCGGATACACCCCAATCATTATTGCACATGAAGACCAAGAGATGACCACTTTTACATGTCCATATAGTACTTTTGCCTTCAAGTAGATGCTCCTTGGTTTGTGCAACGTACCGGTGACTTTTCAACGGTGTATGAGGAATATCTCTATAGATTGGTCGAGGACTACCTTGAAGTCTTTGTAGATGACTTTTCGGTGGTAGATAACTCGTTTGATTATAGTCTTGATATTTAGACAAGGTGATGGCTAGATGTAAAGAAACAAACTTGGTACTTAATTGAGAAAAGTGTCACTTCATGGTTGAGGAGGGCATTGTCCTCGGCTATAAAATCTCGAAGAATGGTACTGAAGTCGGTAAAGCAAAAAATTCAATTGATTTTGAAGCTTCCACCTCCAACTATAATGAAGGGTGTGCGGAATTTCTTAGGCCATGGGGGTTTTTATCGAAATTTCATGAAAGAGTTTTCTAATGTTGTGAACCCTAGAAAGATGCAAAGCTCAATTTCGACAACGAATGCATGAAAGACTTTGAAGAATTGAAGATCAAGTTGACCACCTCCATTATCGTGTCCCCGAGTTGGAGTCTATCTTTTGAGTTCATGTGTGATGCCAGCGATATTGTAGTGGGAGCTGTTTTAGGGTAAAGAGTCAATAAAATCTTTCACCTGGTCTGCTATGCTAGTAAGACCATCAACCGTGCTCAAGTCAATTACACGGTTACATATAATGAATTTCTTATTATTGTGTTTGGTATTAAAAAGTTTTGTCCTTACTTGATCGCTGCCAAGGTTATTGTGCACACGGATCATGCAACATTTCAGTATCTTATGAGCAAAAAGAACTCCAAAGCATGATTAATGAGATAGGTACTTCTTTTGCAAGAATTTGATATTGAGATCCATGACAATAAAGGAAGTGAAAATCAAGTGGCAAGCCACTTGTCTCGTCTGGAGGAGGAAGGCAAGCCATATGATGCCCTTGAGATGAAAGCAGTGAAGAGCTCAGAAAAACAACAGTCAGACACCAATATCAATAATCAGTAACACTTCGGAACATAGAAGAAACAGTAGAAACAGATAACTCAATGATATTATGTTCAGCTTGTTAACATTTCTAAGAATTTAAGCATGCTTTCGAAGTATAACAGTTTAATCTCAACACAAATAAGACACTTTATTTACCAGGTAGCATGAGAAAAGTACATCTCTATGCATACATGTTAGGTATACATGTCAAAATCAACATTATTAAAGGGAAACCATTAAGAATAACCACACATCAACAACTAGTACTATACGGGTGCCTGGAATAACTCCCATCATCAAGCCCGTATATAAAACGTTGTGACTGCGCCCACTGCTGGTGTGTCAGACTCTGGAGGGGCGAAACTTGCCCACGCGCTGATTAAAATAACATAGCCCAATTAATGTGGTCGGGTGCATGCATCGCCCCAAAACAATGACACTTAGCCCAATATGGGCCTGGTGCACGCGTCCCCTATAAATCAATATCAATCGACACCTCTTCAATTGTAGCAAAAAGCCTCTCAAAAATTGCCTACAGCCGAGCTCCAAATTGCAACTAGGAGAAAAATAACCAAAACCTCATTTTAATACTTTTGCCTAGCGATTCTCCCATCAATGGTTCACTTGGTCGCACCTGGGACGCTGCATTTGCTGTCAAAGTTTCATTTATGAGCACCCAACCTCGCAGAAGCGCATCCGCTTTTGCGGAAACCCTTGCTCATCTACGACCATTCCCCCAGCCAGGACAACCTCGCACGTGAACACAAAAGCTGCACCATACGGCTCCGCATCTGCGGCCAATCCAACCACAGGTGCGAAAACACCAGAAGACAAATTTCTTCATCCAATTCCTCTAAGTCCAACATGATTCGCACTCATCCGGATCACACCCGAGGCCCCCGGAACCCCTAAAAAACATACCAACAAGTCCTAAAATACAATACGAACTCATTCGAAGCCTCAAATCACATCAAACAATAACAAAATCGCGAATCGCAACTCAATTCAAGCCTAATGAAACTAATGAACTTACAACTTCTAAACTCATGTTGAACCATATCAAATCAACTCGAAATGATCTCAAATTTTGCATGCAAGACCCAAATGACACAATGGACCTATTCTAACTCCGGAACCAAAATCCAAAATCGATATCAACAAGGTCAACTCCCGATCAAACCTCTCAACCTTCGTAACCTTCAACTTTCCATCTTTCTCCAAAATACACCAAATAAACCTACGAACCTCCAAATCCACATTCGGACATATGCCTAAGTCCAAAATCACCATACAAAGCTATTTGAACCATAAAAATACCATTCCGGAATCGTCTACCCAAAAGCCAAACTCCAATCAACTCTTTCAACTTAAGCTTTCAACCTTAGGACTAAATGTCCCAATTCATATTGAAACTTTCTCGAAATCAGTCCGTACACCCAGGAAAGACACATAACCATAAATAAACATAGAAGAGCCAATAAATTGGGGAACGAGGCTAAAATACACAAAACTACCGGCTGGTTCGTTACATTCTCCCCCTCTTAAATAAACGTTCATCCTCGAACGGGTCTAGAATCATACGTGGAGTCTAAAATAGGTGTGGGTATCTGTTCTGCATCTCCTGCTCGATTTCCCATGTAGCCTCCGCAACCAGATTATCTCTCCTTGCTCCTTCACTGACGCTATATCCTTTTACCTCAACTCCCAAACCTGTCGGTCCAAAATGGCAATAGCTCCACATCATAAGTCAAATCCTAATCTAACTAGATCGTCCTGAAGTCCAAAACATATGACAGATGACCATAATACTTATGGAGCATAGAAACATGAAACTTTGGGTGAACACCCAATAGACTAGGTGGCAAGGCAAGTCTATAGGCTACCTCTCCAACTCTCTCAAGTACCTCAAAAGGTCCAAAATACCGAGGGCTCAACTTGCCCTTCTTTCTGAACCGCAGGACACCCTTTATGGAGCGAGACTCTAAGTAGAACCGTCTCACCCACCATGAAAGCTACATCTCGGACCTTCCGATCCGCATAACTCTTCTATCTAGACTGAGGTGCTCGAAGTTGCTCTTGAATCACCATAAACTTCTCCATAGCATCACGGACAAATCAGTTCCTAACAATATAGCCTCCCCAAGCTCAAACTAACCGACTGGAGGACATCTCCTCCCATACATGGACTTATAAGGAGCCATCTGGATATTCAATTTAAAATTGTTGTTGTAGGAAAACTCTGCGAGCAGTAGAAACGGATCGCATGAACCTCCGAAATCCATAACACAGGCACGTAACATGTCCTACAAGAGCTGAATAGTGCGCTCGGACTGCCCATCTGTCTGGGGATGGAATGTTTTACTCAACTCTACCCGTGTGCCTAACTCTTGATGCACCTCTCTCCAAAACTACAATGTGAATTGTGTGCCTCGGCCAGAAATGACGGAAACTAGCATGCCATGCAGACGGATAATCTCCCAGATGTAAATCTGAGCCACCCCATTGCACTGTGTCCCTCAGCACCAACGAGTGAGGATCATCAAATTAGCGAGCCTTGATAAACTCTAACTACGATGAATGAGCCAAAACACAAGCAAGAGCCTAACTAGGCTCTAAAACATCTAATCTCACAAACTGATTGGCCAAAGCCTGAACATCCAAGGCTATTGCTACCGGTAAATATGCCAAACTCCCATACTCTCAGCCTTCCTATTCAATGCATCGACCACTAGATTGGCCTTCCCCGGATGATATAATATGGTAATATCATAGTCTTTTAGCAACTCTAACCATCTCCGTTGTCGCAAATTAAGGTCTTTCTGTTTGAAAGGTGCTGGAGACTCCGATGGTCGGTATAGATCAATCTTCGAGAACCCTTTAGCACCTAGAAGTTGATCAAATAAGTCATCAACGTGTGGCAGTGGCTATATGCTCTTAATGGTCACCTTGTTCAGATGCCTGTAGTTAATACACATCCTCGTGGTACCATCCTTAGTGGGTAATGCTCTTAATGGTAACCTTGTTCAGCTGCCTATAGTCAATATACATCCTCAATATACATCCTCATGGTACATCCTCATGGTACCATCCTCATGTGTTTTACAACACCTTTCCACATGCTTTAATATAAACCATTCGCATAGATATTTCAAAAACTCTTTCAATTATATCCACCAACATATTTTTTCAGACTCCTTTATAAATTCACATCCTTTTAAAGTATCACATCCCTTTTATTAACATCATACTCACTTAGATATACAGTAAGTCGTACTCTTTAATACTAATTTAGGCATAGTATACATAATTGATTCCAAATCTAGTCTAAGTTCTATGGAGCTACCTTAGATAGATTTTAAGGTGTGTATACCTTCCCCTTAGAAGAACAAGAACCCTTACCGATAATCTCACCGGTTAGCAAACTAACAAAGAATATGACTTAGTAATTAAATAGGTACCCTAGTATACCTTTAAATATTAGGTGGCGACTTTCTTTTATCAAAAACAGAGAAACCACAAGTTGAATTCTATTTTGACTAATGCAAAATAGGGGGCAACAATATTTTGAGAGCTGTCTTGCTAAAATTTGATGATGATATGGCTTCATGGAATGTATCAAGTCATTGAAAGGGATGGTTTCATACAACTATACACCACGAAAATTATCATTGGATCTTGAAAATAGGAAGAATTCTCCTACAAATCCATTATTTCAAGATACACCTAACATAGAGTTTAAGCCATTGCCACCACACCTTTGATATGAGTTTCTTGGCTCTTCTTCTACTTTACCGGTTATTCTTTCTTCTTGTTTGATTAATGTGCAGGTAGATTCTACTTTGGTGATTCTACAAAAGAGTAAGAAAGCTATTGGGTGGACTTTGGCATATATTCAAGGTATAAGATCCGGACTTTTCATGCACAAGGTCAAATTGAAAGATGGTGCTAGATCGTCGATTGAACATCAAAGGACACTCAATGAAGCAATGCAAAAGGTGGTCAAGAAGGCTATTATTAAATGGTTGGATGTCGGGGTTGTGTATCTCATATTCGATAGTTCATGAACTTCACCTGTCCAATATGTGTCAAAGAAGGGGGATATGGCGGTTATTACAGCTGACAAGAAAGAATTGATCCCTACAAGAATTGTTACGGGGTAGAAAGTTTATATGGATTACCGGAAGCTCAACAAGGTTACAAGGAAAAATCACTTCCCTCTTCCATTCATGAACCAAATGCTTGTTATATTGGTCGTGAGTGTTTTTTATTTCTTTCTAGATGACTATTGCGGATACACCCCAATCATTATTGCACATGAAGATCAAGAGATGACCACTTTTACATGTCCATATAGTACTTTTGCCTTCAAGCAGATGCTCTTTGGTTTGTGCAACGTACCGATGACTTTTCAACGGTGTATGAGGAATATCTCTATAGATTGGTCGAGGACTACCTTGAAGTCTTTGTGGATGACTTTTCGGTGGTAGATGACTCGTTTGATTATAGTCTTGATATTTAGACAAGGTGATGGCTAGATGTAAAGAAACAAACTTGGTACTTAATTGAGAAAAGTGTCACTTCATGGTTGAGGAGGGCATTCTCCTTGGCTATAAAATCTCGAAGAATGGTACAGAAGTCGGTAAAGCAAAAAATTCAATTGATTTTGAATCTTCCACCTCCAACTATAGTGAAGGGTGTGCGGAATTTCTTAGGCCATGGGGGTTTTTGTCAAAATTTCATCAAAAAGTTTTCTAATGTTGTGAACCCTAGAAAGATGCAAAGCTCAATTTCGACGACAAATGCATGAAAGACTTTGAAGAATTGAAGATCAAGTTGACCACCTCCATTATCGTGTCCCCGAGTTGGAGTCTATCTTTTGAGTTCATGTGTGATGCCAGTGATATTGTAGTGGGAGCTGTTTTAGGGTAAAGAGTCAATAAAATCTTTCACCTGGTCTGCTATGCTAGGAAGACCATCAACCGTGCTCAAGTCAATTACACGGTTACATATAATGAATTTCTTACTATTGTGTTTGGTATTAAAAAGTTTTGTCCTTACTTGATCGCTGCCAAGGTTATTGTGCACACGGATCATGCAACATATCAGTATCTTATGAGCAAAAAGAACTCCAACGCATGATTAATGAGATGGGTGCTTCTTTTACAAGAATTTGATATTGAGATCCTGACAAGAAAGGAAGTGAAAATCAAGTGGCAAGCCACTTGTCTCGTCTGGAGGAGGAAGGCAAGCCATATGATGCCCTTGAGATGAAAGCAGTGAAGAGCTAAGAAAAGCAATAGTCAAACACCAATATCAATAATCTGTAATACTTCGGAACATAGAAGAAACAGTAGAAACAGATAACTCAATGATATTATGTTCAGCTTGTTAACATTTCTAAGAATTTAGGCATGCTTTCGAAGTATAACAGTTTAATCTCAACACAAATAAGACACTTTATTTACCAGGTAGCATGAGAAAAGTACATCTCTATGCATAAATGTTAGGTATACATGTCAAAATCAATATTATTAAAGGGAAACCATTAAGAATAACCACACATCAACAATTATTACTATACGGGTGCCTGGAATAACTCCCATTATCAAGCCCGTATATAAAACGTTGTGACTGCACCCACTGCTGGTGTGTCAGACTGGAGGGGCGAAACTTGCCCATGCGCTGATTATAATAACATAGCCCAATTAATGTGGTCGGGTGCATACATCGCCCCAAAACAATGACACTTAGCCTAATATGGGCCTGGTGCACGCGTCACCTTAAAATCAATATCAATCGACACCTCTTCAATTATAGCAAAAAGCCTCTCAAAAATTTCCTACAGCCGAGCTCCAAATTGCAACTAGGAGAAAAATAACCAAATCCTTATTTTAATACTTTTGCCTAGCGATTCTCCCATCTATGGTTCACTTGGTCGCACCTAGGACGCTGCTTTTACTGTCAAAGTTTCATTTCTGAGGACCCAGCCTCGCAGAAGCGCATCCGCTTTTGCGGAAACCCTTGCTCATCTACGACCATTCCCCCAGCCAGGACAACCTCGCACTTGAACACAAAAGCTGCACATGTGGCTCCGTATCTGCGGTCAATCCAACCACAGGTGCGAAAACACCATAAGACAAATTTCTTCATTCAATTCCTCTAAGTCCAACATGATTCCCACTCATCCGAATCACACCTGAGGCCCCCAGAACCCCCAAAAAACATACCAACAAGTCCTAAAATACAATACGAACTCATTAGAAGCCTCAAATCACATCAAACAACATCAAAATCGCGAATCGCAACCCAATTCAAGCCTAATGAAACTAATGAACTTACAACTTTTGAACTCATATTGAACCATATCAAATCAACTCAAACTGATCTCAAATTTTGCATGCAAGTCCCAAATGACACAATGGACCTATTCTAACTCCGGAACCAAAATCCAAACTCGATATCAACAAGGTCAACTCCCGATCAAACCTCTCAACCTTCTTAACCTTCAACTTTCCAACTTTCTCCAAAACACACCAAATAAACCTACGAACCTTCAAATCCACATTCGGACATACACCTAAGTCCAAAATCACCATACAAACCTATTTGAAGCATAAAAATACCATTCCGGAGTCGTCTACCCAAAAACCAAATTCCAATCAACTCTTTCAACTTAAGCTTTCAACCTTAGGACTAAATGTCCCAATTCATGTTGAAACTTTTTCGAAATCCGTCCATACACCCAGGAAAGACACATAACCATAAATAAACATAGAAGAGCCAATAGATAGGGGAACGGGGCTAAAATACACAAAATGACCGGCTTGTTCGTTACATTCTCCCCCTCTTAAATAAACGTTCATCCTCGAACGGGTCTAAGATCATACGTGGAGTCTAAAATAGGTGTGGGTATCTGTTCCGCATCTCCTGCTCGATTTCCCATGCAGCCTCCTCAACCAGATTACCTCTCCTTGCTCATTCACTGACGCTATATCCTTTTACCTTAACTTATAAACCCGTCAGTCCAAAATGGAAATGGCTCCACAACATAAGTCAAATCCTAATCTAACTAGATCGTGCTGAAGTCCAAAACATATGACAGATCACCATAATATTTCTGGAGCATAGAAACATGAAACACTGGGTGAACACCCAATAGACTAGGTGGCAAGGCAAGTCTATAGGCCACCTCTCCAACTCTCTCAAGCACCTCAAAAGGTCCAAAATACCGAGGGCTCAACTTGCCCTTCTTTCTGAACCACATGACACCCTTTATGGAGTGAGACTCTGAGTAGAACTGTCTCACCCACCATGAAAGCTACATCTCCGACCTTCCGGTCCGCATAATTCTTCTATCTAGACTGAGGTGCACGAAGTTGCTCTTGCATCACCATAAACTTCTCCATAGCATCACGGAGAAATCAGTTCCTACCAATATAGCCTCCCCAAGCTCAAACTAAGCGACTGGAGGACATCTCCTCTCATACATGGTCTCATAAGGAGCCATCTGGATATTCAATTTAAGTTGTTGTTGTAGGAAAACTCTGCGAGCAGTAGAAACGGATCCCATGAACCTCCGAAATCCATAACACAGGCACGTAACATGTCCTACAAGAGCTGAATAGTGCGCTCGGACTGCCCATCAGTCTGGGTATGGAATGTTGTACTCAGCTCTACCCGTGTGCCTAACTCTTGATGCACCTCTCTCCAAATCTGCAATGTGAATTGTGTGCCTCGGTTAGAAATGATGGAAACTAGCACGCCATGCAGGCGGATAATCTGCCGGATGTAAATCTGAGCCAACCGATCTAAAGAATAGGAAGTCATCACCGAAATAAAGTGTCCGGACATAGCCAACTGTTCCACAATATCCTGGAATACATCATATTTCTTCAAGGTACATGGTAAGCCTACCACAAAATTCATAGTGATGCACTCCCACTTCCACTCCAGTATCTCTAATCTATGAGTCAAACCTCCCGATTTTTTATGCTCATACTTCACATGTTGACAATTTAAACATTGATAGACATAAGATACATTATCTTTCTTCATTATACCCCACCAATAGTGTTGTTTAAAGTCATGGTACTTTTTTGTGGCACCTAGGTGAATGGAATAGCGCGAGCTATGAGCCTCCTCAAAAATCAAATCTCTCAACCCATAAACATTTGGAACACGAAATCGGCCTTGAAGCCGCATAACACCATCATCACCAATCAAAAACTCCTTAACACCACCCCATTGCACTGCGTCCCTCAACACCAACGAGTGTGGATCATCAAATTAGCGAGCCTTGATACACTCTAACTATGATGAATGAGCCAAAACACAAGCAAGGGCCTAACTAGGCTCTAAAACATCCAATCTCACAAACTGATTGGCCAAAGCCTGAACATCCAAGGCTATTGCTACCGGTAAATATGCTAAACTCCCCATACTCTCAGCCTTCCTATTCAATGCATCGACCACTACATTGGCCTTCCCTGGATGATGTAATATGGTAATATCATATTCTTTTAGCAACTCTAACCATCTCCGTTGTCGCAAATTAAGGTCTTTCTACTTGAAAGGTGCTGGAGACTCCGATGGTCAGTATAGACCTTACATAGAATGCCATATAGATAGTGCCTCTAAATATTCAGTGTGTGAACATGGGCTGCCAATTCTAATTCATGCACAGGGTAATTCTTCTAATGAACCTTGAACTGCCGAGACGCATAGGCGATCACCCTACCGTCCTACATCAACATCGTGCCAAATCTAATACGTGATGCATCACAATACGCGATTTAAGTCCCTAAACCTATAGGAATCATTAACACTGGGGTTGTAGTCAATGCAGTCTTGAGCTTCTGAAAGGTCTCCTCATAATCATCATACCATCTGAAAGAAGCACCCTTCTAGGTCAATCTAGTCAAAGGTACACCAATGGACGAGAAGCCCTTCACAAAATGGCGATAAGAACCTGCCAAACCCAAAAAGCTCCAAATCTCTGTAGTTTATGACGGTCTAGGCTAACTTTGAACTTCCTCAATCTTCTTCAAATCCACCTTGATCCTTTCATTAGACACCACATGCCCCAAGAATTCCACTGAATCAAGTCAAAACTCATACTTAGAGATTTAGCATATAGTTTCTCCTCCCTCAAACTCTGGCGTGCAATCCTCAAATGCTGCTCATGATCCTCCTAGCTGCCTGACTATACCAATATATCATCAATGAATACTATGATGAAATAATCAAGATATGGATGGAACACAATGTTCATCAAGTGCATAAGAGTTTCTGGGGCATTGGTCATACCAAAAGACAACAACAAAAACTGGTAGTGACCATAGCAGCTCCTTAAATCAATCTTTGAGAACCCTTTAGCACCTAGAAGCTGATCAAATAAGTCATCAATGTGTGGCAGTGGCTATATGCTCTTAATGGTAACCTTGTTCAGATGCCTGTAGTTAATACACATCCTCGTGGTACCATCCTTAGTGGGTAATGCTCTTAATGGTAACCTTGTTCAGCTGCCTATAGTCAATATACATCCTCATGGTACCATCCTTCTTCTTCACAATAGAACCGGTGCACCCCATAGCGACACATTAGGCCAGAAAAAGACATTATCAAGTAGTTCCTGCAACTACTCCTTCAACTCCATCAACTCAATAGGTGTCATGCGATACGGTTAAATAGAGATGGGCTGAGTGCCCGGTACTAAGTCAATACCAAAATAATGTCCCTATCAGGTGGCATGCCAGGTAGGTCTGTTGGAAATACATCTTGAAAGTCTCTCACTACTGGAACTGACTAATTGATAGAAGTATCAGTGCTAACATCCCTCACGAAGGCCCACTATTCCAAACATCCCTTCTCAACCATCCGTTGAACCTTCAAATTTTAAATCACTCTACTAGGAACATAATCCGGGGAGCCTCTCCAATCTAATTTCGGCACCCCTTGAATCGCCAATGTCATAGTCTTACCGTGACAATTGAGAATAGCATGACATGGCGACAACCAGTCCATGTCCAAAATCATGTCAAAATCAACCATCCTAAGCAGTAACACATCAACTCTCATCTCATATCCCACAATAGTCATCACACACGACCAATATACATGGCCCACAATAATAGAGTCACCCACTGACATAGTTACATGAACAAGCATAATAAAAAAATCTCGAGGCATATCCAAATAATGAGCTAAGTACGATGACACATATGAATAAGTGGAACTAGTGTCAAATAATATTGAAGCATCCTTGTGGCACACTAAAACAATACATGTGATCACAGCATCAGACGCAATTGCCTCTAGCTTAGCAGGAAAAGCTTAGCATCAAGCCTGACCACCACCTATTGGACTTCCCCTCTAGGGCGACCTCGACCCGTACAACTTCCACCCCCAGCTGGCTTAGGGGGTGGTGTAGCAACTAGTACATGAGTCATAGATTGGCCTCCGTACTATACTAGACCTTTTTTATGATGGGGAAAATACTTCCCCACATGCCCAACACTCCACAATCGTAACATCCTCAAGCTGGAAATAATTGTAGGGCCTGAATCGAACCTCAAGAACTAGAATAACTAATAAAAGAACCCGATATTGACAAAACCTAAATTGATGGAGCACAGTATGAGCTCTAAGTTGGGAGTGCGTGGAAAGAAGACTGAATTGGAAGAGTGTCGTATGAACTGTGGCTAGCTGATAAACCATGAGGAACCTGATGAGCCATTTGAGTGGGCCTATAAATACGTCCTCTGCTGGGATGTGACTGACTTCCAGATGAGGTACAACTAAAATCACCTAAACCTCAGGGCCTCTTGCCCTCCCACTCCTCGTGCTCATGCATGTGAACTTGCTCCAAGCGCCTAGCTATCTCGGCCACCTAGTCAAACCTAGTATTCGTCTCGGCCTCTCGAGCCAAACTTTAATGTAAACCATAGTTGAGGTCATCAATAAACATCTGATCCTCTAGTAGGAACCAACAATATAGCATGACGGGTCAAATCCATGAATCTCATCTCATACTGAGTCATGGTCATAGCCTGCTGGTGGAGCTACTCAAAATTTCTATGCATCTTCTCTCAGCGAGTCTATGGGACAAACTTCTCTACCACGTATGTGGCACTGCACCAATTGTCCTGCTCAACTCATAAGTCTGCCACCATCTAGGCTGCTTCTTTCAACTGAAAAGTAGTAAAACCAACTGCGCATTTCTGAAGGCACACTGTGTTTTGACTTACGGATGCTTCATTGGTATTGCAATACTCGCCTGGTTGATCGACTGCGGATATTCAGATTTTGCCATATGGTGCGGAGAATTATAAAAGTATTTCTCTTGGTACGGTTCTGTACGAGAGATGTGATATTCATTCGAGTGGTGGAGTTGGACGGTGATTTGTGTGTTCTATGGATTTGGAGACTGGGAGTTCTCAGGAGTAGATTGTTTAGTGGTTGTAGACTGTGAAGATATGGCCAAAGTTAGCCAGATGGTAGTATGTGTAATCGTTACATTATTGTGAACCTTTGGAGGGCTATTCATCCATTTGGGATGACTGGAGTTGATTTGGAGGCCCATTGGCAGCCCCAATAAGGATGTGTATTCTACACCGAGTCGAATTTGTTGACTCAAAACTGCTAGAGTTGAGGGGTGTATCATTCGATTAGAGTTGAGCTTGTTGCTATTCTGATATGTTCTATGTGTTACTCTTCTATGCTACTAGGGTTGTGATTTATTGGTTGTATGAACACACGATACGGTTCTATTTCGGCCTTGTAGTAGAAATTCGAGCGAGATGGTGATCGGGGTGTTGAATTATTAAGTGGGCCTTGGTTATGCTCTTTCCGGGTTGTGGTATAGTGTATTATTTGCTTCTCCATGGTTATGGTTATGCACTTTCTGTACTTGATGTCGAATTATGTGTAGTTGTTGATTTTGAGCATTGTGGCTTGAGGTATTTCATATGGACCGGTGTTTGGATAGGTCACGCCTTGTAGCGGGATTATGTTGGGATACCATCCTTTGTGTTAGATTCGTGTGTCTTGTTCCTACTATGTGTATTGGGTTCATAGCATTGTGTTGTGGTCGTACTTGTTGAGCTGGCAGGACGGTTCTCTTATTTGAGTCATCTTTTCATGTTTGAGTACATTTGAATTGTCGCTTATTGGTGCACGGATTGCATGTTTGTGTCTTTAGGTTGTGTTTGTGTGGCATGTCAATAGAATGGTTGTGTTTGATGAGATGAGGTCATTGGACTTAGAATGGGTACTATTGGATTTGATTACCGTATGTTTGGAAGACTAATATCAGAAGTCGGCTTAGAATTCGGCTTTGGTTCTTATCGGATGAGAGGGAGCTCCGTGACTTGTTGATCTAACTAGTGGTTACGAGTTTCTGCGTGTTTCTTTCATCATTGGCAGTGTACGAAGGTTTAGAACAAGGTTTGTTATTTGATATGAGGTTCATTAATGGTATCGGGTTTGTTTTTTTAGCAGTAGTGGTGATTGGAAATTATTGCTAAAAGTATGCAAACGATGTGGTATATCAAGCGATTTCATCTTGGGTTATGGTTATGGCTTGATACAACTTGTTCAGGCTATACAGTATTCGTGTCTTGTAAGGAATTTCGGATGTTGAAAATTAGGTTCTAAGGCTTACGGACGAAGGTTAAAGTAATGATCTTTAGTTATGTTGTGTTGTCAGGCTTATATAGATTGGGGTGACATAGGATCACCCCTGGGTATATGCATGTATGGTTACACGGCGATTTAATGGCTTTGGAACGACTCTAGGCACATTCGAGAACGAACGTATGTTTAAATGGGGGAGAATGTAATGACCTAGCACGTCGTTTTGAGCAGTGCATTTCGTTCAACCATTTGAATTCTTGAGTAGCTTCATATGATGTATTATGACTTGTGTGAATCGTCCGTTTTGGTTTTCGGGTGTTTCGAAATTAGTTTGGAAGAATGAATTTCATGTTTGAAACTTTAAGTTAGAAAAGTTGACCAAGTTTGACTTTTGAGTGTTTGACCCCAGATCGAATTTTGAAGGTTCCGTTAGGTTCGAATGGTGATTTTGGATTTGGGTGTATGTCAGGAATTGCATTTGGATATTTCTAGAAGGTTTCGGTACTCATTGGCAGAAGTTGGAAATTTGAAGGTTTGGAATATTCACAAGTTTGACTGGAAGTTGACTTTGGTGATATCGGGTTTGGATTGTGATTCCGGGAATTGGAAGAGCTTCATTATGTTATTTGGGACTTGTGTACAAACTTTGAGTTCATTCCAGATTGATTTGATATTGTTCTGCACGAGATTTGGAAGTTAAAAGTTCAAAAGTTCATTAAGTTTGATTTGAGGTGTGATTCGTCATTTCGATATTGTTATGTTTGATTTGAGGCCTCGAGTAAGTCCGTCTTATGTTATGGGACTTGTTGGTATGTTCGGACAGGGGTCACGAGACGCCCGGGCATGTTTCGGATTGGTTCAGATAATTTTTGGGCTAAGTTGGCTCGGCTGGAGGTTCTGGTTCTAGTGTGACCGCATTTGCGGAGGGCTGATCGCAGATGCCAGCCCGCAGATGCGGCACTTTGGCGCAGAAGTGGAAGTTGCATGCTGGGCATGAGCGATCCAGGTGCGGGTGCATGAGCGTATCTGCGCTACAGCAGGTGTGATTTTATATGCGCAGAAGTGCGACCGCAGAAGCAGAGGGTTGATTGCAGAAGCAGGGGATGCTGAGTTTGAGTGTTTTCACAGAAGCGAGAATGTGGTCCCTGGTGTGGCGTAACTAGGCAGAAGCATATAATATCGAGGATTTTATTTATTTTAGCATATTTTGAGCTATTGAGTTCGGATTGAGGCAATTTTTTAGGCGATTTTTGCCACATGGATTGGGGTAAGTGTTTCGTACTCGGGTTTAGTTATATTTCATGAATCTATCTTCATTTTTGGCTTTTGATTGGTGATTTTGAAAGAGAAATTGGGGGTTTTTGCCTAAATTTCTTTTAAAGTGAATTTTTGAGTTTTGAACATCGATTCGGACTCGGATTTGAGTGAAACTAGTATGGTTGGACTCGTAATTGAATGGGTTATTGGATTTTTTGAGTTTTGTCAGGTTCTGAGTAGTGGGCTCGGGTTTGATTTTTTAGTTGACTTTGAAATTTTGATTAAAGATTCAACCTTTATCGATTGTGTTTGTTTCCTTTGGCATTATTTGATGCTTTTGAGTTGCTTTTGGCTAGTTTTGAGCCGTTCGGAGGTTGATACACGCAGGATAGCATTTCTAGAGTATTGTTCGGCTTGCCCGGTATTGGATTTAGCTTGTTCGAGATAAGTAAAACTTCTAAACTTGGTTCTGAGAGTATGAACCATTGAATATACGTGTTATGTGTTTGGAGTTGAGGTGGCACACATGCTAGGTGATGGGCATGTGGGCGTGTGAGCGTGCACCGTGTGAATTATGACTCAGATGGTTCTGTGGTACTGTGTAGTTATTTATCTCGTTTATGTCCATGAAATTCCTATGAGTTAGAGTAATTGAGCTGTGATCCATGTTAGAAATCATGTTTAGTCCATGTACTTATTCTGTTGGCACCCACTGAGGCTATTACTGCTATTGAGTTATTTGCTTGTATTGTAATTACATATTCATTCATTTGCATATCATATCTCAGAGTCTGTTATCATTTGTTGTCACGTCATGTTATCATCGTTTGGATTGATTGGCATGAGATTTATGAGCCCGAGAGACTTGAGGAATTGATGACTGAGTTAGGCCAAGGACCTAATTGTGAGTGATATTTATGGGATCTGGCTGCAAGACGCATCATGCTTTATTGATTCATGATGGGATCAGGCTGCACAGTCGCAACATGCCATGATTGGCTTATATTAGTACTTGGGCAAGATTCGTGTCTCCGGAGTTTGACAGACCAGCAGTGAACGCAGGTACCTATGAGTGCGGTTGCCGAGTGATTGGAGTGCTGAGTGATTGGGAGGTGCTGAGTGATTGAGCATGCTGAGTGAGGTTGACTACTCCGAGAACATGAGCACATGAGTTTATCACTGTGGTGCATTACATTTGACATGCATACTTGACATGTACGCATAGAGATGTATTTCCTCATGCTGTAAGGTATTGTGACATTCATGATTTCACATGCACATTGATATGTAGGCATAAAGATGTACTTTCCTCATGCTATCTGATAATGAAACATCTTATCTGTTGCTGAAAGTTTTTGGGAAAAATCATAGTTTTCTGACATACTCACATTTTGGCGATTTCGGTGAAATACTTTTGGTTTTACTATTATACCTGAAAAGCATGCCTATTTTTCGTAACTACAAAATATTACTTGTACTGTTTTCATTATATTGTTACGAGTTGTTCTCGACTGTTGGTGTGGACTCTGACCATTGTCCAAGCCCGTCACTACTTTCAACCTAAGGTTAGGTTTGTTACTTATTGAGTACATGGGATCGGTAATACTCATATTACACTTCTGCACCTTGCGTGCAGATTTTGGAGCTGATGTTGTTGTGTATGGCGAGAGCTGGCCTTGATGATGAACCTGTGTTCCGGTTGTAGCTGCCTCTTGTTCATGGTATTTTTGGATTTATAAAAATCTTTTTATGTACATTTCGAACAGATGATGTATTTATTTCATACTAGCTTTGTAAACTCTAAATCTTAGAAGCTCATGATTTGTACTACGAGTTCTTGGGGATTCTTGTATAAAAGTGCAGTCATATTATCATTATTTCTCTCAGTAGATCTCATTGGAAATTAGATTATTGTTAAATTGACTTACTTAGGAGGTTGGGTTAGATACCATCACGACTAGTTGGGTTTGGCCCGTGCCAACAAGGGTTTAAGTGTTTAAGTTTGAATAATATTTTTCTCCTTTCGACTACGTACAGAGTAGTTGTGCAATCAAAGCCTCAATAGGAAGCAGGGTATCGCACAGGCCTCTTCCCTTCTCCATCCCAATAAGGGATACTGCTCACAGCTCACTACTGTGATGTGAATGAGATTTCTCAATGAAGATAATGTATCACATCTTCAAGCGGAAAAAACCTAGAAGTATCATAAAAGAAATTTATCATCGCTTAAGCTAATCCAATAAAAGAAATAACAACAAAAACGATGGATGGAATATGTGACCACATCAGCAAGTTTATAACAATTATAAAGTAAAAAATGGCAACTGACACACGCATTCAAATGCCCAAAAAATATACTTCTTATCAATGTCTTCAAACATCATATTAAGTGCAAATATTAATCATGTGAGTGAATCCAATACCTAGCATACTAAAATGACAAACCATAATACTGACAACTGATCAGAAATTGATAGAAACAGAAATAGAAAATGACTTATATCTCAACATTGTCTCCCTTAAACATGTGTTTCTGTTAGGTAACTATTGTGAACAATTTTTTTCCTGAGTGACTTCAGAATGGACCGTACTGTATGTAACATGGTCATAATCACTATCCAATGTAGAGGCTCAAACTGATTTTTTTGCTCGAAAATACTTGCAACAGGTTTTTTAGTGGACGCGATGATGTCCTGCTTTTCACCTACACAACGGTGATGCTATACTGTATTTCCTGTCTTTTCTATTCACTTGGTTGGTACACATCCTTTGTTACAACTCTGTTAGTGAATGATTTAGAGGGACTAATGAAAAATATAATATACTGGAGATCAATGATATGACATAGTTTATCTATACGATATGTCGTGTGCACTGGCAGGCATATCAAATACAGTATATTTTCAATCCCCTTTTTTAGCTCTGTTTATATTGACTTTATAATTTATTTATTTTTTAGAGTAGAATCATTATCGAAATAACATGTAAAATGCAAAAGAATAAAATTATAAATGAGAGGCCATAACCTTGGTAACTGAAAGCTTCTTCATTAGACCGGCCTCCTTAAGATTCAAAAGAAGCTTCAGTTTCGTAACTTTAAATATGTCATTGTTTTCCCAATTTACATTTTTGATGATTCAATAGTATTAAATGAAACTTCACTTGGTTTTGCCTTAGAAACAATTCATTTGATGAAAAAGAGTAAATTCACCTTTCCCAATCTACGAAAGGATATAGTCAAGCCATTGAACGATTAAGTCTTTCGGTTTTGCTATGTCTCAAATATTTCTTAGTGTCTTTTTGTATTCGGTCTCAAGATATATATAGACATAACTTTTCAGTGTATATAAAAAGGATATAAATAAAACTTAAACTGTGCTAGCATGGATACTTAGAAAATAACATTAGCTCGAAAATTTGAACCTAAGAAGGGTAAGATTTGATGTTGTTCACAGCCTAAAGTTAGAGGTGTTGAAGGAAAGTCTTAGAAGTGATTAACAACAGGCTATAAGCTACCCCAAGATAAATTATGCTCCTATATATTATGAGCTTGCAATATAGATTTTCTTTTTAAAAAAGTATCAATACCTTAGATCAACGCTTGAATTACCATTTTCATACTCCTTTGACTATTTCAACTGGCTATGGATTGAGAAATGAGTTCAAGTTGATACATGCTGCATTGCCATGAGAATGGTCTCTGCCAAAGAAATTGTTTACCCGTAAAACGGTAAAACTAAATTTGTAACGTAATTTATATACAAGCGAATCGATTTGATCCAAAAACGATAAACAAATAAGACTGAAAGTTAAGATTTAGCGATTGAAATTAAAGAAGATAACAAGTATGGTTTCGAACTCAGCCTTTCCGATAGCAGAAGTGAAAATAAAGGTAAAGCAATGATGAAGTTGCTAAAGAGAGCTAAATAATAAATCAAGAGAGCAAAATAGTAAAGCATATTTTTGCGTGTAGAATGTTTCGTGCCCCCACAATGGCTGTTACCCCCACTATTTATAGTTCTACCTAGGAAACATGATCCTAGGATCAATTTCCTCTTTAAATAAGAATAAAAGTGTTACTGATAAAGATGTAACGCAGGCCTTAAATGCAAATATTCTCGGTAATGGCTGCTCATTTAACGCTAACAAATATTCCTTCATTAAATGTTGTCTGAATGCAAATCTTTGAACTTCTGCCGCCAACTACCTTCCTTTCGGAATTCATCTGGTTTCGATCACACACATCGCATTAGGTATTAATTATTTTCCAACTCGTCCTTTGTCTATCTTCGGCTCCACGTGTCATCTTACCATTCGACTACCTGTTATCGATCAATTTTACCCCAAACAGATAGTCCCTCTATTGTCTAGTGTTGCAGCTTAGTGTTATCTGGAAGTACGTGAAAATTCCTTGCTTGGCAGGAAAGTTCCTAAACAGTCTCTGACACTTGAAAGGACGCACGTCTTCTCGCATTTAATAGCCCGAACACGTGTTGCCCCACGATACAGCAAATATTTTTGCTGGTTTTCGAGATAATCATGACCATGATTTTTGCCGTTTATAACTTCTCCACTATTCATAATTTCTACTTCTTTACTTCCACAACTTTCATAAGTCTTTCTTCTTCTCTGCATCTGCTTAGAAATCTTTAGCAACCTTCAACTTTCATAACAAAAACATTTTCTTTTACCGACCTTGTGCCATCATGTCTTCATATGCTGCTTCCTTTGGTAACACCGGTCTTTTCTTCGGTGGAGGTCCGAAGAAAAACAAAGTCAAAGAGGTTGACGTTGAGTCTGAACCTCTAACTGTCAGCACCATAATAACCCTCCAATTCAGCACTGCAAACGTCCTTCAAGAAAAAGTTCCTTCTGCAATTTCCCAAGGCCACTGGTTTTGGCCAATTCGCAGGTTTCCCTCCTTCATTCGTCCTTCTAGTATCCCAACTGTGAAGGAAGACTACAACTGTCCCAATCTCAAAATCCTTGCCCCAGATATGGTAGAGCAAGTTACCTACTCCAAGGAGGGGTTTATGTATGTCTATACGCATCCCTTTACCATGGGTCCATTATCTTTACTGTCGAGCGAAGGGCTCGACCTAATAATTTTGGAGTTCATCCACCTATATCAGGTCTGCTTAGCATATATAGGCCCATCTATATTGGTGTTATGGTGGCCTGTCTTTTTCAATTGTGCATTGAGACCGAAAAAATTCTAACTCTTGCACATATGATGAACCTTTAGTCTACCAAGATTTTCCGTGGAGTGGGGGGGGGTAATAAATTTCAACAAGTGTGGCCATCACGCTCTCCTCACCAGCGTAGACGACAATAATGATAGAGGATAGATGGAGTGGTTCGTCCTTATTGCTACCATGGACATCATCCCGACCACAATCCCATCCTTTCCCGAGTCATGGAACCTTTTCCGTAAGTTTTTGGTTTTCTGCTTCCTTTCTCCGTGAAAAGTTCATTTCCCGCTTTTGCTAACTTTCTGTTTCCTTCGTTTCAGCTACCCGGTTGGAACCATCACGGTTTTAGGGCCTGGAAAATTCTGGACATTACAACTCCAGAATCCCGACGGTGGAAGGAATGGCTGCTAAATACGGGTGGAAGGCCAAAAACCATGGTAAACCAAGTCCTTCATTCTTTTATCCTTGCACGAGCACAAGAAATTTCATTAATAAATTGCTAACTCCATTTTTGCTTATAAAGGCTTCTGAGGGGCTCTGTCATCTGCCCCGAAGTCGACGCCTTACATGACCTCAAGGAGGTTAGGAGGGTGTTGTAAAATGCCCTTGCTCGAAGCAGAGCTTGTGGATCTTCCCGAGTCTCTAGTGAGGACGCCTCCTCTCGGAGTCCCCAAGAGCAAGAAACCGAAAAGAAGACGCTTCTCCTCGGTTGGGGCTCAAGAGAAAAAGGCAAAAAATTCCATCCGAGCCGACCACAGTGGTCCTCATCGGCGAAAGAGAAGCTAGTGATGAAGAGGCTTCCCTTCGAAGGAGATCTTCATCAGCTCAACCAAGGGAGCTTCAAAACCCAACACTAGAGGAAACTCAGGTGCTTGGGGTGAAATGGACCTGGTCGAGAATGTCGATTCTCTCTTCCCGTCCCCTGTTGTTGTCTTTGGTCCAAGGAATTTGGATCCTGGGCCTCTTCTACCACCAACCACTGAACAAATAACAACCAACACTCCTTCTGCCACAGCTGCTTCTTCTCCTTCCACACCCATAACTTCACGCCCACTAACGCCAGTTGCTCCATCGCCATTAGCACCAACTGCATCTCCCCCACCGACATTAGCTGATCAAGAGAGGGATGTTTCTCCCCCTCGGTCTCCTGACCACGTGAATTTGGGGAGCAACTATGCCATACCTTCACAAGATCCCCAAGGGAGTGGAAGCGCCACTGTTTCAATTTTCATGGATTGTCACGTCCTCTAAAGGCCATTGTATCTCGCCAATCACATGAAGCCACTGGCTTCGGCGAAGGATTGAAAGAAAATGTGCTCCCTTTCTAGGGAGTGTCTGGTAGACAAGCCATGCATAGTGCAGCACAAGTATCGTGCTAGTTTTCTCATATCTTCTTTTCTTCTTACATGTTGTAATGATAATCCTTATCTCGACCTTCTCTTTTTAGGCCAACCTTCTTGCTTCTAAAGGCCTGCAAAGATTAATCCTTGATAAATAGGGGCTTGCTTCTGATCAGGATCAACTCTTAGCTAAAAGGAACTAGCTTGTCGCGCGCCTCCTGGTGCTGGAGGTAAACGCTGCTTAGACGGACGATCTTGAAGCTTGGTTGCAGCAGATTGAGAAAGATAGGATGGCCCATAGCCAAGAAGCTGCCCAATTACATGAAAAGCTTCAAGAAGCTAAGGCTAAGTGGGCCAAACTTCACCGCGGCTGTCGAGCGCGAGTCTGACTTAGAGGAGCAAATCAATAACTTGAAGGCCAACTTATGCTCCAAAATCGAGGAAGCCAACGCTGCCGAGAAGTAGAGGGCTCAAATGGAAGAGAAGCTTAAGAGGGCCATAGAGCAAAACGGGCTTCACTCAACTACAATTGTTGAGCTTGACTCCTGCCTCAGCGCCATAAAGTCCAAAAGAGAAGAGCTCCAGGTCGAGGTCGATAAAATCCGGGCAGAACTCTAAAAGCAAAAGGATTGAATTATATTCTATAGACCTATGCCATATATCATATGAAGAGGAAGACCTTGGAGGAGGCCAAAGTGGGCATCCTCAACATAGATGATTGCATTGCCCAGGCTTGGGAACTGAAGTTATCCACCCGTGAAAACATTCTTGCTCGGCCCGCTGTGACTAACTCCTCGAGTAATGGTTCCAAGTATTCGGGAACTGAAGGGAAGACTGAAGAAGACGAAGGTCCTAAACTGGAATCCGCCTTTCTCTACAGTGAGAAACGTAGATCCTTCTCTTCCTTCGGGATCTGGCGGTAATGATGTATAATTTTTACTTTTCTTATATATATTTTGTAATTATGCCAAACTTTTCAGCAAGTTTGGTACCTGATAATAAAAGAATTTTTTTCTTAAGTGTTCTGCAAAGATATCTCTTTTTTTGTTTATTTGATTAAAGCTTTTGATATATTTTTCATCCGATAGCTCTTGATTTCGGGCATTAACTCCTCCGAAAATGATCATTTACTATGAGGATTTCATAAGAGAGGGCCCTTATGTTTATGGTGCTCTTGAAGAGGACGTCTCCTGTTTATTCCGGCACAAGCATTTGAAGTTTTTGTTAACTTTCAAGCGATAAAATTAACTCATCATTTGGACAAGAAATAAGATTAAAAAAATAAAAGGATTTTTTTTTATTCCCTCTATTTTTAAAAGTACATAGGCATTCGTTTGTTTAAGTAAATAAAGTTGTCAATACATGTTGCTAACTTGTACAACTTATTTCTATGGGGCTAGTCATGCATTCCTCAGTCCTAATGAAACATTGATCCGGGTTCTTGTAGTCCCGATTTTTGTGACGTTTCTGGTACCGTATCAGATATTAATTCCCCCTCCCCCGTGTTCGAATGTGAAGCATGCGAATTCGAGCACTGGAAGTCTTGTACCCAGATTGTTGCTTCACTGATGGAAACAACTTTTGAATGGTTAAATAATCCTTTTTTGCAAATGGAAGACAAGGCTTGCTATCGAGTCAAAGATTATTTAACCATCCACATAGTCGTTTACCATCGATGTGGAAGTTTCAGTGCCTTGAAATTTAAAGGTCTTGCCTTTGCCAATAACACTCCCGTTGTAGTATGCTTTCCGTTGCTGCCATATTAAAAACCTTGTAAAAAAACCCGATTGGGACAAAATATTGTCGAAGGAAAAAAGAGTGCAGTGTATACTTTCAGTATTGGCAGGAACCATCGGCAATAAAACCTTTTTAGATGAGTCACATTCCAATTATTGGCAATTAGACTCCATCTTGATTTTCCAACTCATATGATCCCTTACTGGTAATAGCTGAAACTTGGTAAGGACCTAAACGTTGGCCCAAATTTTCCAGCATTGACTTCCCGAGTGCTCTAAGTCACCTTCCTTAAAACCAAATCCCTAACCTTAAAATAGCGGATATTGGCCTTGCGGTTATAATATCATTTCATATTTTTATTTGAGCAACCATCCTTACGTAGGCCATGTCCCGGTGTTCATCAAGCAAGTCCAACTTCACCACAACAATTCATTATTTATTTCTTTATTTGCTCGGAAAAACCGTAAAGTCAGCTCCCCCACTTCTACTGGTATCTGAGCCTTTGTATCATACACGAGTGAGAAGGGTGTTTCTCCCGTGCTCAGCTTCATCATTGTCTGATACGCCCATAGTACTCCCGGTAGCTCATTGAGCCACTTGCCCTTAGCATCTTGCAACTTTTTCTTAAGGTTCTAAATAATTACCTTGTTGGTTGATTTTGCTTGTCTGTTAGCACTGGCGGTACGGTGAAGACGTAATTCTCTTGATTTTTGACCCTTCCAAAAATTTGTGACTTTTGAACCTATGAACTGTGGCCCGCTCTCATAATCGATGTCTTCCATATTCTAAACCAGCAGATTATGTGGTCTCATATGAAGTCGACCACTTCGTGCTCGGGGATCTTTGGTAAGGACCTACTTCAATCCATTTAGTGAAATAATCAGTTAAAACTAAAAGAAATCTTACCTTTCCTGGTCCCGGTGGTAGAGGACCAACTATGTCCATCCCCCATTTCATGAATGGCCACGGGGACATCACCGAATGCAAAGGTTCTGCTAGTTGGTGCACCAACTGCGCATGACATTAATATTTGTCACATTTTTGAACGAATACCTTTGCGTCATGCTCCATCCGGGGCTAGTAGTAACCTGCCCTGATCAAAATTAGCTCTAACGAGTCTGCACTAGAATGATTCTCGCAAACTCCTCATGGACTTCCCTCATCACGTAGTCTACCTCCGAGGCTCGTAGACACTGGGCTAATGGCCCTTGGAATGACCTCCTGTATAACTGCCCATCTAAGAGGCAGTAGCGAGCTGCTTTGGTCCGTAGTGCCCAGGATACCTTTGGGTCCTCGGGTAATTTACCATGCCGGAGATACTCGATGAACTCATTCCTCTTAGACCAAGTTGGTCAAACTTACCTCACAGTAACCATCCACATCCAACACCGAATGTAGAAGTTGGACGAACGTACTGGAATCAAATCCATTCATCTCCGTGGATGACCCCAAATTAGCCAATGCCTCTGCTTCCACATTTCTTCACTTGGAATGTGGATGATTGACCATTCCCTAAATCGTGCAACCAACGCCTGGACCTTGTTCAAATACTATTGCATGCATTCTTCCTTTGTGTAGAAAATCCCATACACTTTGTTTACTACAAGCTGGGAGTCACATTTTTTCGATGACCTCGGAGCCTAGTCCCCGGGCTAGTTCCAGTCCTGCAATTAGCTCGTGTCTGGCTGTAGCATCAATCTTTTGATCAATGTTCGGCAATGGGAATGAGTCTTTAGGGCATGTCTTATTTAAATCCTTATAGTATACGCACATCCTAAACTTCTTATTCTTTTTTGGTACTACAACTACGTTGGCTAACCATTCTGGATATTTACTTCCCGGATTGAACCAATATTGAGTAATCGGTTTACCTCATCTTTAAAAAACCTATATCTAACCTCTGCTATCGGGCATTTCATTTGCCTTATTGTTGGGAAATTTAGATCCAAACTCAGCTTGTGAGCTACTACCTCTAATGGGATACATGTCATATCCAAGTGCGACCCCGCAAAACAGTCAACGTTAGCTTTAAGAAAACTTATAAATTCTAACCTGAGCTCGGGACTTAATCATGTTCCCAGATGAAACTTCCTTTCCAAAAATTCTTCGACAGGGCCACTTGCTCGAGTTCTTCCGTGGTCGATTTGGTCACATCCGTCTCCTCTGGTACCTAAAAATATCTCGGAACCTGATGGGATTTTGATGACTCCTCACTTTTATCATCTTCATTCGGAAAGGAAGAAGGCATTGATTCCTATAATTGCTATTGTTGGACTCTTTCCCTTTGCTTCTGGAAACAGTTACTGCGTTCATCACTCTTGCCACTGGTTGGTCTCTTTTTATTTGCTTGATTCCTTCCGGCACTGGAAATTTCAATAACTGATAATATGTTGAGGATACGCCTTCATCTCGTGTATCCACGACCTTCCGAGGATTACATTGTAACTCATATCACCATCTACCACTTCGAATAGAGTGGTCTTTGTTACTCCTTCGGCGTGTGTGGGCAGCAAAATCTCTATACCACTTTGAATAGAGTGATCTTTGTTACTCCTCCGGCATATGTGGGCAGCAAAATCTCTCCTCGGGCTTTCACGCTTGTCAAGTTGAAATCAGCTAAGAGTTTCATCGCCGGAACGATGTTCCTGGTTAACTTTGCTTGCTCCAAAACACTCGTTGTATTATGTTGGCTGAACCTCCTGGGTCAACCAAAACACGTTTAATTTTTAAATCTAAAACATTGGGAGAGATTACCAAAGAGTCATTGTGTGGCAGAAGAAGTCCGTCAGCATCCTCATCCGTGAAGGTGATATCATCTTCTGCGACTTTTTTGAGTCTCTTGTTGTGAGACACTGATATCTTTGTTTTCTTCGCTATTAAAAGGGTTACACCGTTGACTTCATTACCTCCAAAGATCATCTTAATAGTCATCCAAGGTGACCTTTCTGCTATCTTCGAAGACTCTGCATTGTCCCGGCTTCGGCCATAGTCGTTCTCGGCTCGGTCACTTAAAAACTCCCTGAGATGACCATTCTTCAACAATGTCACCACCTCTTCGCGAAGATGTCAGCAGTCCCCAGTTCTATGGCCGTGGGTTCCATGGTATTCACACCATAACATGAGATCCCTCTGGCTAGGATCTAAGTGGATTGGCTTCGGTAACCGCGCTTCTTTGATATTCCTCATCATTGATACTAACTTTACCAGGCTGATGTTGAAGTTGTAATCTGATAAACTAGGATATATGGAGTCTCTGGCATTTCTTTCTGTTGCAACGACCTGCTGTTCCGACCACGATCGGCTTTTCTGTCGGGAATGATCCTATTAGATATCTGAAACCTTTTGCTGCTACAACCATCAGTCCTCTCGTACAGTAGAAAACGACCTCTAGAGGACCGTCAACCCACATTGAAATAGCTTTTAAACTTGTCCTAGAATTTGCCTCAACCCCTTCCCTTGGTTGATACCGAATACCCAATTTGATCGTCTTCTATCCTTATTTTCGACTCATAACGATTATGGACATCTGCTCATATGGTTGCCGGAAACATGAGATGACTCTCCTTCAATTTTCGTAAGGCATCAGAACTCAATGGATTTAGACTCTTTATGAATGCTTCCGCTGCCCACTCATCTGGAACCGACAGTAGTAGCATCCTTTCTTTCTGGAATCGGATCACAAATTCTCGTAGCAACTCGGATTCTCCCTAGGCAATTCTGAATATATCTATATTTCTGGCCTAAACCTTTCTTGCTCTGACATGGGCCTTAATTAAAGAGTCTGCAAGCATTTCAAATGAATCAATTGAGTGCTTGGGTAAAAGAGAGTACCATGTCATAGCCCCCTTCGTGAGGGTTTCACCGAACTTCCTCAATAGAACCGACTCGATCTCATGGTGAGCCAAATTGTTTCCCTTCACCGTCGTGGTGTAAGTTGTGATGTGCTCCTATGGATCCGAAGTCCCATCGTACTTCGATATGTCCGGCATCTTGAATCTCTTCGGAATTAGTTTTGGCACTGCACTCGATTTGAACGACAATTGTGTGTATTTTTTCGAATCTAGACCCTTTAAAATGGGTGGAGCGCCAGGAATCTAATCCATCCGAGCGTGAAACTTCTTTGCAATATGATCCATTCATTCGTTCATTTCTCTCATAAACCTCATGAGCTCGGTTTTGAAAGGATCACCCCCGTTATTATTCCTACATCTGCTACCGGTTCCTCCGGCTTCATCAAAGCTGACTTCGCCCCTTGGGGTATTGTTATCGGTTCTTTGAGCTGTTTGATTTACGGGAGCACTAGGAGGAATCAGGCCCCTTCCGCTCGCGTTATTGGAAGCACCTGTCAATGTTTGTTTTAATACCTTCATCACCCGATCCTCTCTTCAGAGGTGATCCATGATTGTTCTCTACTGTTCTCTCGGGAGTTTGACTGTTTCTATGACATCTTCCTCCTCCGCATCGTCAGGCGTTGTTTTGCGCACATGCCAAGGATACTGACCTTCACGAATCGAGGTCATCTCGTTCCCTTCATTGTGAGTTTCGTTGATCGAGTCATCGCGCAGGGACAAATCTTCGTTTTCAATGTGTGCCTCAACGTCGTGTGTGTTGTTGACATCATTGGCAAAGAGCCGAAACTTGTTAGTAATTAACAAATGGATCAAAGCAATTGCGCAGCTGTCTATGCCCTACGGTGGGTGTCAAACTGTTTACCCGTAAAATGGTACAGTTGAATTTGTAATATGGTTTATAGACAAGCGAATCTATTTGACCCAAAAATGATAAAGAAAATAAGAGTGAAATTAAGATTTAACGATTGAAAGAAAAGAAGATGACAAGTTTGGTTCCAAACTCAGCCATTCCAAGGGCAGAAGTGAATAAAGATAAAGCAACGATAAAGCTGCTAAAGTGAGAGCTAAATAATAAAGTAAAAGAACAAAATAGTATAGTATAGCTTTTGCGTGTAGAATGTTTCCTGCCTCCACAATGGCTGTTACCCCCACTATTTATAGTTCTACCTAGGGAAACATAATCCTAGGATCAAGCTCCTCTTTAAGTGAGAATAAAAGTGTCATTGATGAAGATGTAATGACAGGTCTTGAATGCAAATATTATATGTAACGGGTACTCATTTAACACTAGAAAATATTCCCTCATAAAATGATGTTCGACGGCAAATCTTTGAACTTCTGTGGCCGACTACGTTTCCTTCGGAATCCATCTGGTACCGGTCACTGTTGGTTCCCCAAGTACACGCAAGTATACGTGGCTGTCAAGTAATAAAGTGACTCGAAAGTCGGATGTCGAACCCACAGAAACTTAGATTAATCATTAACTAATCAAACTAAAATCAATTTACAGTCCAAGATAATCAAAAGATTGGTTTTTCTATTACAACTACTATTGCGAAATTTAATCACGTAACCAAGGGAGATATAGATTCCAGGGTTGTGGTCGGTTTATCAATCCTATTGAGTTCGTAATTACACCTGCTAATCCGAATTATCTATGGTTGCTAGTTGACCAAATCGTTTATATAAATAGCATGTTCCCACAATACTATCCGTCTGTCCACAATATATCAACTTTATATTCTTATGGTATTGAATCTATCATGAACGAATATAATACAGTATTCAACTAAGTAAGACCGTTAGGTATATTCCTATCCTAACCGCGAAATCTTTCCCCAAGCCACGGGTTCAGAAACAAGCTCTCTCTAATTCTACTCTAATATAAACACAGCTCTCCAAGCATAGCATAAATAGTAAATAGAACTCAACTGCTGGCAAAACAATTAAGCAATTATGCAGAGGATTAGAGAAATAACCAAAGACGATAACTCGAATTAGCGGTAATGTAATTAATAAACTTCAATATTCATGACAACCACAACCCTAGAACGCGAAGTTTAGCTCTACATAGACATTGTAGCAAAAAAATAATTCATTCAAAGAAACGTAAATATTACTAAGTTTGATGAAAGAAAGATAGAATCTGATGAATTCCAGCCTCCACGGCAGTTCTGTACTCTCCCTTGGTCCAAGATATGTTCGATCCCCCCTCAAAAATAGGTTTAGAACCCCTTTTATACATGTTGGGGACGTGTAGGGTTGAAATCCCCAAGTCCCAACCGAATTAGGACAAAATCCGCCCTTTGACGTCTCCCTTGGCTCCTGGTGCCAACCTGGACAGCAAACTTTTTCCACTTCTGTCAATGGCATTTTGGTTGGTGCCTGGCATCAACCTGGGCACCAAACTTATACTCCCTCCAAATTCTTTCCTTTTTGACGTCAATTTGCATGTAAACTCCCCAAATCACTTCCAATTGATTCCAACATATAAAAATACCATTATTTAGCTCGAGTCACAGCTTTTCACACAAAAATTAACAAGATCGTGATATAATGCAAGGAAAATTACATGCAAAACATAGGGATTTTAGCCAAACGTCACCACCCCACACTTAAGCTCTTGCTCGTCCTCGAGCAACTAACAATTAACACTATTCTTGAGCACTTTATATTTACACATTTGAAGCAGTCCACACCGATGACCATGGTTGATAGCAACAATTAAACTGTAGCATATGCAATTACTTACACTTCCCTTAACTTATGCCATTCTTTAAAAATATTCACAACAAAGATGACATGCTTATAACAATTCTAGCCTCTAAAATAGACTCAGTGTCACCATGCACTCATGGCTTATACACCCAACATCATAGAGAAGTCTAATAACGTTAACTATCCCTCATGAAACCATGTGCCCTCACAATAAGAACAAGAGAGTAAGTTGAATTCACACATTCATATCAAATGCTCAAATATATTTTAAAGACTCACGAATATCAAAGAAAATCGCTCACTCTCACAAAAGAAGTCACATGCATTCAATTGGTACCATAGGCTTTCCCTTAATGCAAATCTCTACTAATGTAGGCTCAGTCGATCTAAAATCAATTAGGACTTTTTAATAGTTGTAATGTGGACTAAGGGACGGGTAGGATATATTTTAGGAATAGTGGCTAACCTCCCTAAGCACTTTAACACATCTCATAATCAGCTGAAAGCGCAAATTCTTCTATTCCAACTTTAATTTCACAACTAAAATCATCTCTAACAACGCTCCCTCTTTATTTAGGCGCTACTTTACTTAATACTCACTAGTAAGAAAAAGATATCAATTTATCATCTAAATTTATCCTTCTCTTTTTCAGATTTTTTTTCTTTACAATTTTCACTAGTGGTGTATTCTTTTACAACACAAGTGCATGTTTCTTTCTTTTATTGATTCCACTTGAAACCCACCCAAATTCCCTCCTTACTTCTTTTAGCGCTCATTTCACAATAAAAGTGTTTTTGAAGAGATAAAGGATCAAAACAATATTAATTAAGAACAAAAAGAGTATAAGCTTGTAATGTGGGTGCCAAATAAAAGTCTATTGGCTCAAAATAGTTAAATAAGGAAAGATTTTAGTTTTGATAAGCATTTAAGCTCGAAAAGATCAAAGAAAACCTAAAATTATTTTTCAAACCGAGCATCATTCGCTTCAACTCACATACTGGACAAGTTCTAGACACAAGTATAATGACATGGACTACACAAAAATCTCACTTCACACATGGTACATGACTCACTAAGGATGGTCACATTCTGACTCTCAAACTAATCCAAGTATTCACGTAGCCACAAGATATTAAGCATTAAGCACAAAGTGAACATAAGTCAAGAAAATGAGACATAGGTGTCACGAGACATGCCATCCAATTTATAAAGGCATCATGATCAACTTTAGCACATAGGGAAGATACTAAACATGCCAAAGCCTAAATATACTACTAACAAACAAGTCAAGGGCGCCTAGGAATCTCATCTTTCCTCCATTTATTTCCTAAGTACTTCCCTACTCAAAATAAAAAAACTACGACCCGGTTCAAACTACATCCCATGATAAAAAAGCCGAGGCACAAAGAAAAATCAAGAGGGACTATTACTACCTAAAGGAAACTAAAAAATATATTTTTGGATTTTTGTTTAGACTTTAATCCCTCAAGAAAAATGTCTAGGAGATCCATCGCCGGGAAAAAGTCTAATTTTCTAATTATTTTTATTTTGGTTTTGGTTTTTCTTGTTTTCCACATTTAAAAAAAATGGCTACTAAAATACTATACAACTAAGAAAACTAAAGTAAGAAGCTAAAATCAAAATAAGAAGTTAACACTTTTACTAACATACTACTACTAATGATCTATAGGAATTCTCCCACTCCACACTTAAAAGAGTGCGGTGTCTCCAATGCACAAATAAAGCAAAAGAAAAATAACAAGGGTGGACAAGAAACTCCTTGAAAGGCCAAAGTCCGAAGCAATCACAGCTCATGAGGTACTCAGACTTCCCCCAAGCATGGTCCTTTGTGCGGGCACCCAACACTTAGTTCTCACCATCTAGCTCGCTTTTGCACTCATCCAATGGCTTCGCTTCCTATGATTGTAATTATAAAAAATAAAAGCAAACACTACAAAAATAATATAATAAAAATAAAAGAAAGCAGTAAAGCTGAATCGTCTCCTAACAAGCGCCTAATTTAACGTCGTAGCACGACTTGAACCACTTTTTGTCTCCATCTCAAACTTGTGAATTGAGCCCCCAATTTGGCTTCAAGCTTTTTTCTATGCTCTCGGGGTGGTGAGACAAATGTAATCGGGCCAAGTAACCAATTTCGCATTCTATACTTCTTGGCCTTCAAATGAGGTATGTAATTCTTTCTCTCTGGCACAATAAATTTCAGAATGTAAGCACCTTGTTCCTCGTCCGTTGGCTCCTCCAAAGGCTCGAATAACTCGATTTTCATATCATCATCCAAACACAATATCGAAAAATGGATGGAACGAGGACTAATGCATTCGAACTCTAGAATCACATTATCTTTGACATCCTCACTTTCACTCGCACTAAAGTCATCAATAAAAATATTATACGCTTCATCACTTGACTCTAATGCAATTTTCTCAACTTTGACATCATCAACAAAAGCAAGGTCGAGTGATTGATTCACCACTTTTAGCTCCTCAATTTGGCGTATAAGCTCATTTTCAGCTTCACACAACTGATAACTATTTTGTTGGGCGTTATGCGCATCAACCTTTGCATTCAATTGAGCTCCCAAGTTGTGCATAGTAGTGCCAAATTGTTCGATCTCTTGTCCCAGTTCAGCTCTTCCTTCTATGAAGTGTTTTATCCCATATGTAGTTTTCTCACATTGAGCCTCATATATTTCTAATCGTTCTGCTTGTTCCATTAGCCAAGTTTGGCTCAAAATTTCCACTTATTCAAAATTTTCCTCTTGATGGAACTCACTCTCTTTAGCAAAGTCTTCTGCATTGGACTTAATTCTGGTGATTGATGTACTCATTTTTTTCATAGCTTCCTTGAGCTCATCCTATTTCTCTGCTACTGGATTCAATATATCCCTAATACATGCATCATGTTCGATATCCTGTACTTCTTGGAATTCTACTTCTCGCACCACATATCGGCTCTCAAATTTTTCTTCAGCTTCACAAAACTCGTGACCACTATCCTCTACAATTCACTGTTGGGCTGTACAAGGCTCAGCCGTTTCACTCACTTTAACCTCCATTCTCTTGATTGTTGCCTTGAGATTTTCAAAGTCTTTTCGGCGTTTGATAGTTTGTTCTACTAATTGCCTCAACAGGTCCATAGTCTGAGCATCATATTCCACATTCTTCACTTTGATCCTATCAAGCTCACAAAAATTATCAGAAACATCATAATAATAAGGGCTAGAAGAACAATAAAAAGTATTAGGACAGTCATCCCAATGGTCACCTTGACCACCATACATATTACAAATATTTCACTCAAAGGACTGAGATTGTGCACCGAATTCACTCCCGGAATATGTTGACAAATTTTTTCACAGGCGGGGTTCTCCACAATTCGGACAAGGATCATCAAAGCAAGAATAACCGTCATTCAAACAATTTTCATTCCAAGATATCATGTAAAAAAGAATTATAATACTAGCTAAATAAGAAAATTAAAAACTTGAACAAAAATCAATTAAACCTTAACTTAGGTAAACAATCAATAACTAAGTCCACGATAACGGCGCCAAAACTTGTTGGTTCCCCAAGTACACGCAAGTATACGTGGCTGTCAAGGAATAAAGTGACTCGAAAGTCGGATGTCGAACCCACAGAAACTTAGATTAATCATTAACTAAGAAAACTAAAATCAATTTACTGTCCAAGATAATCAAAAGATTGGTTTTTCTATTACAACTACTATTGCGAAATTTAATCACGTAACCAAGGGAGATATAGATTCCAGGGTTGTGGTCGGTTTATTAATCCTATTGAGTTCGTAATTGCACCTGCTAATCCGAATTATCTGTGGTTGCTAGTTGACCGAATCGTTTATATAAATAGCATGTTCCTACAATACTATCCGTCTATTCACATTATATCAACTTTATATTCTTATGGTATTGAATCTATCATAAACGAATATAATAGGGTATTCAACTAAGTAAGACCGTTAGGTATATTCCTATCCTAACCGCGAAATCTTTGACCAAACCACGGGTTCAGAAACAAGTTCTCTATAATTCTACTCTAATCTAAACACGACTCTCTCAAGCATAGCATAGATAGTAAATAGAACTCAAATGTTGGCCAAACAATTAAGAAATTATGCACAGGATTAGAGAAACAACCAAAAACGATAACTCGAATTAGCGGTAATGTAATTAGTAATTTCAATATTCATGACAACCAAAATCCTAAAACGCGAAGTTTAGCTCCACATAGACATGGTAGCAAAACAACAATTCATCCAAAGAAACGTAAATATTACAAAATTTGATGGAAGAAAGATAGAATCTGATGAATTCCGGCCTCCAAGATATGTTCGATCCCCGCTTAAAAATAGGTTTAGAACCCCTTTTATATATGTTGAGGACGTGTAGGGTTGAAATCCCCAAATCCCAGCCGAATTAGGACAAAATCTACCCTTTAGCGTCTTGCTTGGCGCCTGGCGCCAACCTGGACAGCAAACTTTTTCCACTTCTGTCAATGGCGTTTTGGTTGGTGCTTGGCGCCAACCTGGGGACCAAACTTATACTTCCTCCAAATTCTTCCCTTTTTTACATCAATTTGCATGCAAACTCCCAAAATCACTTCCAATTGATTCCTACACCTCGAGTCACAACTATTCACACAAAATTTAACAAGATCGACGTATAATGCAAGGCAAATTACATGCAAAAACATGAAATTTTAGCCAAACATCAGTCACACACATCGCAGTCGATACAAATTTTTTCTTAACTCGTCCTTCGTTTATCTTCGATTCTACGTATCATTTTACCATTCGACCACCTCGTATCGATCCATTTTTTCCCACACAGAAATGTCATTGCTGGGATGAGGAAAAAGATAATTTTTGTTTACAGCATGTTTTGTATTAAAATAACAAAACAAAAAGTACTAAGTTAAAGGAAATATCTTCCGTTTTCTTTCAAAAGAACTATTTTCTAAATTAATTTTGAGAGTTCAAAAACATATGCTTATGTTTTGGCAGTGTTATAAAATTCCATAAACATGCCGAAGCACCTGATAATCCATGATTGTCATGATTCCTTCAATTTAGCCTTCATGTCTTTGAACTCCTACAGGACAGTTGTGGTCTTTGAACTGGGATGCCTACACAAATTAAATGTCATGCATGGGAAATGTAAGCAACCTGAAAGCTCAATCTTTTAAACTTAAAAGGCATACAGTAGATGGGTAACCTTACTAGAAGAGGAAGAGTAAAAGCCACAGAAGAGGCAAACAAGGATATCGATGCAATGGCACTAAAAAGAACAAATCGATAAGAAATAAAAACAAACTTGGTTGCGCAACTGCTTTTCTTAAATACTTTCTCTAAAACACTCAGAAAGTATTTTACTTCAGTCTTGCTAAATGGAGAACTGCAATGAGCACAAGTACTTCATAAAAAATATAGAAGAAGAATAATCATGCCAAGAGTAGCAAATGGTAAAGTCCAATGGCACTGCTCCAAGAACGGAACTTGGGCTCCAGTTCAAAGTACCATCTTACTCAACTAAAATTAGAAACAATTATGTATCTCAAAATATGCACCTACACATCTATTTCCAAGCATACATGTGAAAATAGAAATAATAGTGGCATGCCTATATAAAATCCAGCAAGATCCTATCCAAGAGAATAGAAAAAATAGCAAATAACCATTACCAAGAAACAAATGCAAGAATCAAAGAAAGAATCGAGAAACACTAAACCTATCAGAAATATAGTACATACCATACCTTGTTTCTGAGCTAATAAATCGCACAAGTTTCTTTTCAATAGAAGGCCTCCCCCANACACAAATTGCACAAGTTTCCATTAACATTTTAAGGAGGAATGTAGGGCTTAAAATAGGATGAAAAAACTCAATTACCAATTTATCCTAAAAATAAAATTAATTAAATGATATAGGTCAAGGGTATAATAGACAAACATCTTTGTATTCATTTAATGAAATGGCCCAAGTACATGGTATTATTCACATTGAGTTTAGTACAATGACAAATAGCAGCGTTCGTCCTACCCAACTCCCATTTCTAAATAATAGAAATTATGATATATGATTATAACTCGTGAAGTTGCTGCAAGACAGTAGCAAAATCGGGAATTTTTGTAAGCGATTTCAAAAATATTAGAAAGTCCGGTAACAGGGTTTCCAGGCACAACAATGATAAGATCAAAAGCAAGAACGTAAAATTATATTAAAATATTATATAGAATGTAGTGTAAGTTAGCCAGAAAATTCTCCCCTACAATGATAACAGAGCTCACTATTTATAGCTACGTCTAGGAAAGGAGGTCCTAGGATCATGCCCTTCTTTAATGTCAATTATGAGGGCCATTGATGAAGATGTAACGTTAGACATAAATGTCAAATTTCTTGTTACGGATCATCATCCTTAATGCTGCAAAATATTATATATTAAATATTACCGGGCGTAAAGCATCTAATACTCCTTTTATGATCGTTATTCCTTCAGGTGACAAGCGGAATAGCTATGTTCGGTGGTTATCCCCATCTTTTGTTCCACGTGTCCTTCCTTTAAGCGGTCACGTGTTATGTCGTATTTTTCTACATACAAATAGTCTCCCTGCTTTCTGGTGACACAATCTTGAGTTACCGGTAAGTTGGTAGAAAGCATCTTTTTGGCAGGAATTACTATAACTCCCTTTGAAGTTTTCTGACAGTTGATTAGATGCACGTCTCTCCATATTTAATGCCCCAAACACGCGTCATCCCACGATTCAACACATCTTTTTGCCCATTATCGAGGTAATCATGCCCATGAATTTAGCCGCCAAAAGTTTAGTTATACGCATCATCCTCCTCTTATGTACTTCATAATTTCTCAAATTTCTAACTTGTATCTTTATTTCCTAAGTTTTCTCTGATCTTCTTCGAACCAGAAATTTTCCTTCCTTCTATTCCAATGACTTCCCCTTCAAAATGTGCTAGTTCTTCAAAGGGCAAGAACAAAATCGAGGATTTCGTTCCTCCAACAGTAGGTTCCATCATCCCAAGAAGGTTTAGTACTTTGAAGGATTTTGAAGAGAAATTTCCTACTGCTAACTCTCGTACATGTGCTGTTAGTAGATACTCTTCTTTCATTCGCCTTTCGAGTATTCCTGATGTGAAGGAGGACTATCGCTGTCCTGAGTTAATATTATTGCTCCTGATTTATCGAAGAGAGTGACCCTTCCCAGGGAAGGTTTTGCATATTTTTTCATGAGCAGAGAGCTTGATTCCGTAATTGCGGAGTTTTGGCTTTGCTACCAGGTGTGCTTGGTATAGCTAAGTCCTTCAGTGTGGAGGACGATCGCCTGCCTTCGGCGTTTTTTCCAAGAAACAGAGGAGCTAACCCTAGCTCATATGATGAATCTCTATTCTCCCAAAATCTTCCGCTGGAGAATGATAAACCTTTGCAAGCGTGGCCACCATGCTTAACTGTCTAGCATGGATGACGACAATGACCATGGGTGGATGGAATAATTCGTTGCAGTTGCCACAAGTGACATTATTCCAGCAACGGCTTCATCCTTTCCGGTTTCTTGGAACCGCTCTCGTATGTTCCCTTTAATAAACTTTTTCCTACTAAATATTCTTTCATGCTTGTATTGATCCTTCAACCTTCGTTTTTTATAGTGACTTGATGGATCCTACCGGTGATAGAAGGCTTGGACCGGTGGGTTCAGAAGATCTTGTACATCACAATGCCCGAAACTCGTTTGTGGAAAGAGTTATCCCTTAAATACGGGTGAAAGGCCAAAAATCATGGTAACATTAAATTACCTAGTTTCCATTTTTTGTATATGAAGAACTTGGTTAAAACCTTCTGACTTGTTCATGAAATTAGATCTACCTACGGGCTCAGGTGATGTCCCCGAGGAGGATGTTTTGGCTGATCCTACTGATGCGGCGAGGGTGCTTTAGGAGGCACTTACTCGAACAGGCATCTTCGGGCCTGCTACGGCCGCAAACGTTTCATCACAGAGTCCCCAGCCAGAGAACAAGCAACCAAAGAGAAGACGTTCCTCTGTTGCCGGGGAAAAGAATAAGGGACCAAAGTTGATGCCCCCGAGTCATCTTCGGTGGCGATGATGACTGGTCCTCCTTCCAGGCTAGTCATAGACACTGTGATGATCGATGATGATGAAGAAGCTAGTGATGAGTTAGCTTCTTTACATAGAAGGATATGGTCCTCATCATTTCAACAGGATGCCGACCTGTTGAGACAATTGCACCAACTGATGATGACGTCTCAGCACTTTGGGGAGAATTTGATTTAGTTGAATATGCTAACTCCCGCTTTTAGACCCCAATTGTTGTAGCCGGTACCGTGGGTCTCACGACCGGGATTTCCCACCCTCGAGAGTCGTGATGGCGCCTACTAGTGAAAGCTAGGCAAGCCAATCAACCGAATTATTTACCACGTTCTCATTCGAAATCAATTCAACTAAAAACCAACCATTAATAAACGACACAATTTAACGAGCGAAATGCATAGAATATTTCAAATAAAATCTCTTTTACAAACTACCCAAGATCTGGTGCCACAGTTTCACAGACTGTCTAAGATTTACTACAAGTAAGGGTCTGAAAGAAATAACAAAATGCTGTTTCTAGGACTACAAAAAAGAAACAGATAAAATAGAAAACCGGAGACTCCAAGGTCCGCGGACGCCTGCAGGACTACCTTAGGTCGCCTGATAATCAGAAGCCGGAAGCTCCTTACAGTCCAAAGCCTGCGGTACTGGGATCTGCACAAAAGAGTGCAGAGTGTAGTATCAGCACAACCGACCCCATGTGCTGGTAAGTGCCTGGCCTAACCCCGGCGAGGTAGTGACGAGGCTAGAACCAGACTCCAGATAAACCTGTGCAGTTATATACATCTACAGTAGAAAGATAGAAATAAATGAACCAATTAAGTGGGAAAAAAAAAGGGATATACTTCGGGATAACAGTTAAAACAACAGATCATAGATGAATAATAAAGAAACCACAAATTAAATTTCCAACACAAATCAAGAGAAAATTTCAGACACCTTTCACTTTCTGTCATATCATGTTGCAGGCGTGCGACTCGACCCCATTTCCTTATAATCTGTGATAGGCGTACCACCCGCTCCCATTTTATTATATCTCGTTGCAGGCGTGCAACCCGACCCCATTTTATTATATCTTGTGGTAGGCGTACCACCCTACCCCATTTCAATATGTCCTGTTGCAGGCATGCAACTCGACCCCATTTCCTTAAAATCCTGTTGCAGGCATGCAACTCGACCCCATTTCTTAAATTTGTGGTAGGAGTACCACCCGCTCCCATTTCATTATATCTCGTTGCAGGCGTGCAACCCGACCCTATTTTATTTCATCATTGTGGTAGGCGTACCACCCGCTTCCATTTCACAATATCTTGTAGCAGGCGTGCCACCCGATCCCATTTCATTATATCTTGTGGTAGGCGTACCACCCGACCCCATTTCAATATGTCCTGTTGCAGGCGTGCAACTCGACCCCATTTCCTTAAAATCTTGTTACAGGCGTGCAACTCGACCCTATTTCCTTAAATTTGTGGTAGGCGTACCACCCGCTCCCATTTCAATAGTCAACACACAAATCACAAAAATTTCAGTAAGGAAACAAAACAATATCATAATTTCTCAACAAGAGAACAATAACATCAAACAATTATCCATATACGACCCACGGTCTTGCTTGACACCAATGTAGAGGTACTCGTCACCGTGTCTATACGTCGTACTTAAAGCAACAATTTAACAAATAGAACACGACTTCTAATCCCTCAAGCTAAGGTTAGAACGGACACTTACCTCGCTTTGCAACTGAATTCAAGGTTCCGACAAACCTTTGCCTTGAAACTTTGCGTCCGAAGGCTTCAAATCTAGTCACAAATAATTTAATACACTCAATACACATAGTAGAAACAAATTCCATATGAATTTATAAATTTTCCGGATTAAAATCCGAAATTTAACACAAAATTTTCAGTGGGGCCCACGTCTCGTAATCGTTCAAAACCCACAAAATGTGATAACCCATTCCAATACGAGTTCAACCATATAAAATTTGTCGAATTCCAACACCGGATCGACCTCCAACCCTCAAGTCTAAGCTTTAGGGTTTTCCCACAATTTTCCCAACTTAACTCACCAATTAATTGCTAAAAACAGTGATGAAATGAGGTAATTCCTCAAAAATCTAGTTAGGAACACTTACCCCGAGATTCCTCTTGAAAATATCCCAATATTTGCTTCAAGATTCGCTTCAATCCGAGTTCTATGGCCCCAAGGATGTTTAAGATGATACAAACTCTTCCTTTAAGAATTTGTCCATGAAAATCTCCTTTGAATATGGTTTTGAGGTTGATTTATGGTGATTCTATGGTATTTGAAGGTGTTCTTCTTCGTGGGTAACGAAAATGGGTCTTATAGAACAAGATGGGCATTGGGTTCTACTTAAAGGTATCAAAAATCGGGTTAAAACACCCTTGTCAGGTCGAAAATGCGATCCCCTATGCCAAAAATGCGGTCCGCATTTCACCTCTGCGGTTCGCATTATTGGTCGCATTTCTCGCCCCAATTTCTGTCTCAAAATGCGACATTCTGTGTCAAAATGCGGCAAAAATGCGGTCAGATCTGCGATCGCAGATCTATCATTTCAGCAGATTTTTCCCTCGACGCGAAAATGGGCATAACTTTCTCATATGATGTCCGAATTGGACGATTCTTTTTGCTATGGCTCCGAAATTTTGATACGGATCTAATGCTTCAATTAAAATTGAACTTGGAGTCCATTTGCATAATATTATACCACTTATTCTTGAAGGTACGACATCAACACCTTCTTGAAATGCCAAAGTTAAACTCCATCAACCATCCAAAATCCATTCGAGGCCCTCGGGACTTCAACCAAACATGCCAACATGTCCCATAACATTATTCAAACTTGTTCCAACCTTCGGAACGTTCAAATCAACATCATAACATCAAATTCTCATCGGATTCAAGCCTAAGGATCTCAAAATCTTCTAAATCGCTCTTTTGATCTAAACCCGACCAAACCATGTCCGAATGACCTGAAATTTTGCACACAAGTCATAAATCACATATCGAAGCTGCAGCAACTTTCAGAATTCCATTCCGACCCTCGGATCAAAATCTCGCCTATCAACTGGAAATCACCAAAATTCTAACTTCACCAATTCAAGCCTAATTCTACACGGAACCTCCAAAACTAATTCCGATCACTCTCCTAAGTCATAAATCCTCTCCCGAAACTAACCGAATCATCGGAATTCACATCCGAGCCTTCTAACTCATAAGTCAACATCCGGTTGACTTTTCCAACTTAAACCTTCTTAAAGGAGACTTAGTGTCTCATTTCTTACCAAATCCACTCCGAACGCAAACTACTCAACTCGATCACATGAAACACGGATAACGAAACATAATGAGGTGGAAATAGGGGAAACGGAGCGGTAACTCGTGAGATGACTTGCCGAGTTGTCACAGTGGGGTTAAGTACCGGGTTCGTGTTGTCTTTGGGTTGGCGAGCATCAAACAACCAGCACTACATTTGATGCAGCTGCTTTCACTCTTCAACTCCGTCAACTTCATCTCTTCCTTCACCCACCAGCAACTGCTACTTCATTTTCATCTTCATCCACTCTTCCAACAGTGATTGCTACATCATCTCCATCAGCCGCACCTGACCGTGAAGAAGGTGACCCTCCTCCACAGTTCCCAGTTCATGGGAATTTGGGGCAAAATTATGCTGCCCCTTCTGAAGATCCACAAAGGAGGAGGAGTGTTACCCTTTCGGTCTCCACTGATGCAACTTGTTTTCGAGGCTGATTGAGCTTGTTGTACGTTCCTTTTTTGTTTTGTTATTTCTTCTACTTTTGAACAAATGTACTGTATGTTTTACCACTTCTTGTTTTGTAGGACAACTTTCTTGCTTCTGATGCCTTCAAAGGCTGATTCGTGAGAAGGAAGAACTTACTTCTTAACAGGATCAGCTTTTGGCGGGACGGGAACAGACTGTTCTCCGCCTCTCAGAACTGGAAACCAAGGCTATCGAGGCCGTTATTTTGGAGGCCCGTTTGCAGCAAAGCGATCAAGAAGTGGTAACCCTTAGCCAAGAAATTGCGCCGCCGAGGGTTAGATTTGATGAAGCCAAGGCTAAATGGGCAGAAGTCCAAAACGTTGTTCTTGTTGCAACCGATCGTGAGGCTGCCTCCGCTAAATGAGCGATTAACTTGGAGACAGCCATAAACTCCAAAAGTGAAGAGCTTGCTGCTGTGGTGGAAAAACATGTTCTGCTAGAAGAGAAGAACAGGGAAACTATCGAGCATAATAGGCTTTTTAGTTCAACTGTACGTGAGCTCGACGTCAGTCTCAAATCTGCTAGGTCCGCCTGAAAAAACCTTTCCACCGAAGTTACTCAACTCAAAGAAGAACTCAAGCGCCGAGCGACTTCCCTCATTGTTGATAAAACTTATTACATATATAGCATGAGAAGAAAAACCTTGGAAGAAGCCAAGACTAGCATTATTGACATTGATGTCGAAATTGCTAAGGCCTGAGAGCTTGAGTTGGCTGCAAATAATGGACACCCGATGCAGTCTGACGCTCCAGGTTCTTCTGGTTCCGGTTTTGAGTTTTTGGAAACTAAAGAAGGATCGGAAGTTGATGATGCCGAAGACCAAGCTGGGAAAAATGTTGAGCCATGGGTAGAACCATCTACTACTCCCGAGGATGCGGATACTTCTCTTCCTCCTGATTCCAGGACATTGCAGTTTTAGTACTTGTCTTTTCCCGTTTTGCATTTCTTTTGGCACGTTCTTGTAAATGAAGACATATTTTTGCTCAAATGTTTGTTCAAGTCTTACTTTTGCTTGAATATTTGTGCAAATTTTTCAACCCTTATATTCTTTTAAGGATTTTGCGTATGTTTTTTGTATGTGGTCTCGAATGCATTTTCTTCGATGCGCTTTGTTTTCGAGAATTATCCCTTTTACATGAGGGTTTCAATAAGTATTTGCGCAAGTTTGATTTTTGCGTCTTTTCGTATGCATCTTCGGGTGTATTTTTTTCCCGATGGCATTCTAGATCCGGGCATTGATACTTTCGGAACTAACCCTTTAACGTGAGGGTTTTTATAATTATTTGCGCAAGTTTGCTTTTTGTGTCTTTTTTGTATGCGGCTTCGGGTGTATTTTTGCCCAATGTCATACTAGATTTCGGGCATTAATATTTCGGAACCAACCCTTTAACGTGAGGGTTTTTATAAGAGAGGTCCCTCTTATGTTTATGGTGATCTTGAAGAGGACGTCTTTTATTCATTACGACACTAATATTTGAAGTACTCGTTTAACTTTCAAATGGAAAAATTAACTCATCGTTCAGACAAGAAACAAGATAAAATCAAAAGGATTTCATTTCATTCAATTCCTTCTTTCAAAAGTACATAAGCATTTTGCGATGTAGAAAAGAAATTTCCATGACTTTGTGGCTATCTTGTACAACTTGTTTCTACGGGGTTGGCTGCGCAGTCCCCGGTCCCGATGATGTATTTCGTTCCGGTTTTTTGTTTCCTGGTTGACGCGGCATTCAGTATTGCCTGGCATTCAGTGTTGCCATAACCTCATATCATTCCCTCCCAGTGTTCGAATGCGAAGAACGCGAATTGAAACATTGGAAGTCTTGTATCTTCGAAGATTCCACCAATGAATTGCTAGGTAACCCTTTACTCGGCAGCATATCTTGTTTCCCCTTAGGATCTCATGCTATCGAGCGAAAGAATACCTAATAGTCCTCTAGCGGTTTGTGCTCGTGAACGGTCGAGTAACCTCCGTTTGATAGAAAACTTAACTTCCCGGTGGGAATTTGCTATCGAAGCAAAGATTATCTAATCGTCCCCGAGTGGAAACTTGTTCGTTTGCCTTGTTATGAAAGTTCTTATCACTGTTGTCTTGTAGTATGCTTTTCGTCACTGCCTCGTTAAAAACCTTGCTAGAAAAACCCAATTTGGACAAAAACTTAATGAAGGGAAAAACATACTTTCCGTTTGACCGTTGTTTGTCAGCAGCAACATCTTTTAAGGTGAGCCACATTCCTGTTGTGGGAAACTTGTCTCCGTTCTGGTTCTCCAACTCGTATGATCCTTTCTCAGTGATAGTTGAAATCCAGTAAGGGCCTTCCCATGTCGGGCCTAACTTTCCCGCGTTGAGTTCCCGGGTGTTTTGATTTACCTTCCTCAAGACCAAGTCTCCTACTTTAAAATAACAGAGGTTGTCTCTTCGGTTATAATATCGCTCCATTCTCTGCTTTTGAGCCGCTATTCTGACAGGCGCTAAATCCCTGCATTCCTCGAGCAGCTCCAAATTGATTAGCATTTCTTCGTTGTTCGATTATTCGTTCGCCTGGAAATACCTTAAGGTTAGTTCCCCTACTTCCATTGATATCAAAACTTCTGTGCCATACACAAGGGAAAAGGGGGTTTCTTCCGTGCTTGACTTGGCCATTGTTCAGTAGGCCCGTAGAACCCCAGGTAATTCTTCGGGCTAGTTGCCTTTTTCTGCTTCCAACCTTTTATTTAGATTCTGTACAATCACTTTGTTTGCTGACTCTACTTGACCATTTGCACTCGGATGATAAGGTGAAGAGGTAATCCTCTTTATCTTCAAATCTTTAAGGAACTTTGTTACTTATGCGCCGATAAACTGCGGCTCATTGTCGCATGCAATCTCTTTGGTATTTCAAACATGCAAATTATGTTTTCCCACAGGAAGTCGACCACTTCGCATTCTCCGATCTTCTGATAAGGACCTTCTTCCACCCATTTAGAAAAATAGTCAATCAAAATTAAAAGAAACCTTACCTTTCTAGGAGCCGGTCGTAGTGGTCCGACAATGTCCATCCCCCATTTCATGAACGGCCACGGGGACAGAACCAAATGTAGGGGTTCTACCGGTTGATGTACTAGTTGTGCATAGCGTTGGCACTTATCACATTTTCGTACGAAGTCTTTGGCATCTTGTTCCTTACGGGGCCAGTAATATCCTACCCGAACTAATTTCAGCACCAAAGAATCTGCACCTGAGTGGTTGCCACATATCCCTTCACGGACTTCTCTCATGACATAGTTAGCTTCTGATGCTCCTAAGCACCAGGTCAACGGGCCTTGAAAGGATTTTATGTAAATTGGCCTTTCTTGAAGCGAAAACGTGCAGCTTTGGCGCGTAACGCTCTTGATACTTTGGGGTCTTCGGCCGACTTTCCATGCTCGAGATAATTGATCGTTTCTCTAATCCCAGACTAAACTAGTCGAATTCACCTCATAGTAACCATCTGTGTCCAAGACTGAGTTCATTGGTTGTACTACCGTTCCTGATTCTGATCCCTGGACTTTTTTCGATGAGCCCAAATTTGCCAATGCATCTACTTCCACGTTATCTTCCCTGGGGATATGAGTAATTGACCATTCTCGGAATTGTGCCAATAAAGCTTGAACTTTTACCACATATTGCTACATATGTTCTTCTTTGGTAAGACCTGATTCACCACCGACTGCGAATCACATTTGATTTCAGTAACTTCAAAGTCAAACCCCCGGGCCAATTCGACCCCTGTAATCAAAGCTTCGTACTGTGCTTCATTATTAGTTAAAGGAATCGTTCTGACGGCTTGCCTTAAGGTTTCCCCGAAGGCGTGATCAAGAATATTCCAAGCCCGGACCCTCTTACATTTGAAGCTCCGTCCGTAAATAAGGTCCAAACTCCCGATGTCAATTCCGACACCATTATTGCCTCTTTGGCTGCCAGAGGCAATAATCCCGGACTGAAATCGGCCACGAAGTCAGCCAAGACTTGCAACTTAATTGCAGTCCTCGGTTTATACTCTATATCGAATTCACTCATTTCGACGACCCATTTTGCCAATCTACCTGAGAGCTCGGGTTTATGGAGGATATTCCTCAGAGGGAAAGTAGTCACCGCCGCTATCGGGTGGTATTGGAAGTGTGGGCCTCAGCTTTCGGGCGGCGACTACGAGAGCTAAGGCCAGCTTTTCCAGATGTGGGTAGCGAATTTCTGCTCCCGTTAAAATTTTGCAAAAGTAATAAATGAGAGATTGCATACATTTGTCCTCTCGGACTAAAACTACACTTAGCGCAACTTCTGAAACGGCGAGCTAGATTAGCAGCGTTTTACCTTCTTTTAGTTTTGAGAGCAACGAAGGGCTTGACAAATATTTCTTCAACTCCTTTAAGGCTTGCTGACACTCCGGTGTCCACTCTAAATTATTTTTCTTTTTGAGTGGTGCGAAGAAGTGATGTCATTTTTTTGATGAACGGGAAATGAACCTGCTCAAAGCTGCCAATCTCCCTATGAGCCTCTGGACTTCTTTTACATTAGATAATTGATCTGGGATGTCCTCTATGCGTTGATTTTATCGGGATTTACCTCAATTCCCCTTTGTGAGACTAAGAATCCTAGGAACTTACCCAAACTAACCCCGAACGCACACTTCTCGGGGTTAAGCTTCATATTATGCTTCCTCAGGATCTCAAATGTTTATTGCAAATGCTTCAGGTGGTCACCTGCATTCAAAGACTTAACGAGCATGTCTATATGTACTTCCATAGTCTTTCCTATTTGTTTTTCGAACATCTTCTTTGCGAGCCGTTGATAAGTGGCTCCAGCATTTTTAACCCTAAGGGCATCACATTGTAACAATTTATGCCAAAATTCGTTATAAATGAAGCCTTTTCCTGATCTTCTGGGTTCATCTTGATTTGATTGTACCCAGAATAAGCATCGAGGAAACTCATTAACTCCTGTCCGGCAGCGGCATCAATCATTGGATTGATATTTGGCAATGGGAATGAGTCTTTCGGGCATTCCTTATTAAGATCCTTATAATCTATGCACATGCAAAATTTATTATTTTTCTTAGGAACTACTACTACGTTGGCTGGACAGTCCGGATATGTATCTCTCGGATTGAACCAATCGTAAGCAAACGGGTTACCTCTTCTTTGATGAATTTATTCCTTGCTTCAGCAATAGGGCGCTTCTTTTGCCTTACTGGAGGCATGTTGGGATCCGAGCTTAAGTTGTGTACGGCTATCTCCATCGGGATTCCTGTTATATCCTGTGCGACCTGCAAAACAAACGTCATTAATTTTAAGGAATTCAATAAAAGCATACCTGTGCTCCCTGGTGCAGTCCTGTTCCCAAATGGAATTTCCTTTCTAGGAATTCTTCGAACAACGCAACCTGCTCCAGTTCTTCTACCGTGGACTTCGTCGCGTCCGTCTCTTCTGGTACTTGAAAATACCTCGGTACCTGATATCGTTTCGATCTTCTGCCCCCGAGTTATCTTCCTCTGGTTCGGGGGAAGATGCCAGTTCCAGTAATTACTATGCCCCACATTCCTTTTCTTTGCTACTAGAGACCGAAATTGCATTCATCTCTCTCGTTGCTGGTTGATTACCCCTTATCTGTATGATCCCCTCGGGTGTCGAAAACTTTTAACAATTTGTGATATGTTGAAGGCACAACTTTCATCTCGTGCAACCATGGTCTTTCCAAGATGTTTTTATACCCCCATGTCTCCATCTACAACTTCGAAGAGAGTTTTCTTCATTACTCCCTCGGCGTTTGTGAGCAGCAAAATTTCTCCTCGGGTTATCACGCTTGCGAGGTTGAATCCAGCGAGGAGTTTGGTTGCCGAGATAATACTTCCGGTGAGTTTAGCTTGCTCCAGTACTCTCCATTGTATGATATTAGTTGAACCTCCTAGATCTACTAAAACACGTTTAATTTTAAAAGACATTTAAAGATATTACCAATGCGTCATTGTGCGGTAGTAGTAATCCACCTGCATCTTCGTCCGTAAATATGATATCGTCTTCCCGGAGACTTTTACTATGAGTTGTCGATACTTTTGTCTTCTTTGCTACCGAAAAGGTGACTCCATTAATCTCATTCCCTCCGAAGATCATGTTGATTGTCTGGCGTGGAGGTTCCTCTCTTGCTTTTGTGGTTTCCGCATCACCTCTGTTCCGACCATAGGTTTTTTTTAGCTCAGTCACTCAAGAATTCTATGAGGTGATCATTTTTTTAACAGTGTTGCCACTTCTTCCGGGAGATGTCGGCAGTCCCCAGTCCGGTGGCCGTTAGTGCGGTGGTATTCATACCATAAATTAGGATCCCTCTGGCTGTGACCAAATTTCATAGGTCTTGGGAATCATGCCTCTTTGATATTCCTCATGGCCAAAACCAACTCTACTACACTGACATTGAAGTTATACTCTGATAACTTTGGGTAAGAAGAATCTCGTGAGCCCCAGATTTCTTTATCCCGCAGCGATCTTCCATTCCACGATCAGTCCTTCTATCAACGGTGAACTTATCTGTTGTCCGGAAGCTCCTGCCACGACCTTCTGTCCATTCGTAGGGCAAAAACTGGCCCCTCGAAGTCCGTACATTCGTGTCAATATCATCTTTCATTTTTTCTCTGTTCTTCTCCCGTCCTTTGGTCGACGATGAAAGCCTACCTGATCATCTTCGATCCTTATTTTCGACTCGTACCAGTTGTGGACATCTACCCAAGTCGTCGCTTGGAACTGGAGCAGACTTTCTTTCAACATCCGGGAAGAGTCCGGACTTCTCGGATTTAAACCTTTGGTGAACGCTTCAGCCGCCCATTCATCTGAGACTGCTGGTAGTAACATCCTTTCCTTCTAGAACTGGATAACGAACTCTCATAATAACTCGAAGTCTCCCTGCGCGATCCCGAATGCGTCGGCCTTTCGGGCTTGTACCTTTCTGGCATCGGCATGAGCCTTGCTAAAAGAATTCGCGAGCATCTCAAAGGAATCTATGGAATGCTCGGGCAATAATGAATACCACATTAAAGCTCCCCTCGTGAGAGTCTCACCAAATTTTTTAGCAACACGGACTCAAATTCCTGAGGAGCCAAATTATTTCATTTCACCCCCGTTGTGTAGGTGGTAATGTGCTCCTGTGGATCTGAAGTTCCGTCATACTTCTGTACTTCAGGCATTTTGAACTGCTTCGGGATTAATTCCGAGGCCGCACTCGATTTATACGGTAATTCAATATACTTTTTCGAGTTCGGGCCATTCAATACTAGTGGCACGCCCGGGATATGATCCATGTGGGCATTTACTTCCTTCATAAACCGCAAAATTTCCTCCTTGAATAGATCATTATCGTTGTTGAGGCTGGAATCTACTCCACCTGGCCCCGTCGGAGCCAACTTCGCCCTTGGGAGTGTTGTTGTCAACTCTCTGCATCGTTTGGTTTGTGGGAACCTCGAGAGGAATTAGATCTCGCCTGTTCGCATTATTTGAAGCACCTGACAGCGCCTACTTTAATTCCGTCATAACCTGATCCTACCGCGTGAGATGGCCTAGAATGATGGCATGTTTCTCTTGCAAGACCCTCACTGCATCCGCTACATGCTCCTCATCAGCATCATCAGGAGTCGTCTCCCGAACCTGTCGAGGGTACCACCGGTCATGCACTAGCATGGTGTCATTCCTCTCATTGCGAGTGTCACTGATTGAATCCTCGAAATGAGGTTGTTCCCCTTGAATATTAGGGTTGTATGTGCCATTAACAGTGTTATCTACCATTTCTTTTGTGATTTTTGCTAAAACAAAATAATCAAAACTTGTTAGTAAAAAAGGCAAGGATCAATTTAATTGCACGGCTGTCTAGGCCCCACGGTAGGCGCCAAAATGTTTACCCGAAAAATGATACAGTTGAATTTGTTTGTGGTTTCTAGACAAGTGAATTAATTTGATCCAAAAAGTAATGAAATAAATGATGAAATATAAAGTACTTAGCCTTAGAATGTAGATGGAATGGCAGGGCTAATAAGTCCAGTAATAGGGTTTTCAGGCACAACAATGATAAGATCAAAAGTGAGAAAGTAAAATTGTATTAACATATTGTATAGAATGTAGTGTAAGTTAGGCAGAAAATCCCCCCCCCCCCCCCCCCCCCCCCCCC